>JAGFMF010011763.1:397494-460278 GCA_019455555.1 Galemys pyrenaicus
GCTCCCCTCAGCAGTGTACTTCTGTTGATCTGCCTGTTCTGCTCCCCGCTCTGTCTGTGGTGAATCCTTTCACCCCCCCACACCTCTGGCCTGTACCCCCTTGCTTGTATGCATAAAAAAATAAATCTTAAAAAAATAAACATACACATCCACTTCCAAATATAGAAGGAGTAGTTTTCTACTAAGTTTTTGAAGGAAAAGATTAATTTTGATACACTTCTGAAGGAGAGTAAAGGACTCAAAAATTCTTAACTATCTCAAAATGTACAAAAACCTCATTTGATAAAATTCTGTATCTATTCATTATCTTAAAACTTAGCAAATGAGAACTAAAAGTAATGAAAGTGTGAGAAATTTAAAACAAGCAATATAATAAATGGTAAAAAAAAATACTGAAATTTTCTTTCTAAGATATATTACTACAATATTGGTCTAACAGTCTTTGTTAAGTCAAGTGATACAGGAAAAAAGCAAGGTATAAGAACATGAAAAGAATTGTCATAATTCAAGCACATAAGAAAATGCCAAAGGATATAGTCAAACTTTTGAAATTAGTGAAGTTACCGAAATCAATGAATATAAATTCAAAATATCAACCAATTTCATTCATATTTCATAAGGTCTAGAAAAGCACCCATGCCTAAACAAACACTTGCCTAAAATCAGAAAAAGTAGAGTCTCGGCCTAGTGTTCCAAGTTGTTGTTTTTGTTTTAACATATATACATCAGCAATGTTAACACTTGCTTGAAGCACAATAAACTACAGAAAGTCTAGACTTCAGTTCCTCTGTAACCAAATGGATGCCAATTAACACCCCGGTCCCCACACATTTCCTGGGCATCCAGATGTTCTAAAGTTGCTGACTGCAGTGACCACTGAAGGGAATAACTGAGGGAGGCAACACAGTAATTATGTGAAATGTGGGATTCTGGTTCTGATTGACCTGAGTTTCTGCTTCTGCTGGAGTTGAGGTTCAAAAGTCACCCATAGAGGGGCCTCCCTGGTGGCGCAATGGGTTAAGCAACGTACTATGAAGCAAACCGCAGCCAGTGCGCACAAGTTCGATCCCTGCTCCTGGCCAGGGAAGGAACCCACATGGCGTGGCAGACCTCTTCTGCTGTGCCTGCTGCTCCCCTCAGCAGTGTACTTCTGTTGATCTGCCTGTTCTGCTCCCCGCTCTGTCTGTGGTGAATCCTCTCACCCCCCCACACCTCTGGCCTGTACCCCAGTGCTTGTATGCATGAATAAATAAATCTTTAAAAAAATAAAAAATAAAAGTCACCCATAGAGGCTGAATTTCCCTGCCATAATATCTATGCATGGCATGAGGGGTAATGATGGATGTGCCCAGGGTCTATCACAGGAAAAGGAAAAGTAGACAAAAGACTACTCAGCTCTGTCCTCATATTTGCTCAGGGTGTCTGGTTTGAACTTCAAATATTATCTGCAAATGAGATAAACTAAGAATTACTAACAGGATTGAAAATACAAATGAAATACCCAGAAGGAACTGAAAGGAGGAGATAAGTTCATCATACATCTTAAACTCATGTCCCTTTTTTTTTGGTTTGCAATGCAATGACAAACCATTAATTAAAATTTTCTATAAGTTCTGAAATTATCTTATAAATACTATGATTATATATAAATTAGTATGAGCACACATATGGTTTCTCTGTATGTCAAGAATATTATTTAATCATATATGGATGCTTTATAACTTTGTTCATTCAGCATTTTTCATTCACTCATTCATTCATTCATTCAGCATTATTTCTTTCCCTACTCTTTGTCTCCATGTCCCCATCATCGCTGTTCATTCTTCACTTTTTTTTTTTTTCCCCACAAAACATGGGTGATCATGGCTTTCAAGATTAACCTTGGGAAGTTTTGGAACATGTGGGCAGGTTGTGTGGAAGGCTTGCCTCAGAAGTACTGGGAGAGTGAGAATGACTTGATATTATAATATAATCTTATTTTTAGCTTTAGGCTTGTGATGCCTCTGAGAATATGGTAAGGAGTTCAAGGTTCATTACTGTGACCTAGACTTTGCTCACATAACTTGTTGATGCTTGTCATAGGTGATGACTCAGCCTTATTCTAGCGGGCCAGGGGCTACCTCTGAGCCCAAAGCAGCCCTTCCTGCTGATTGTATGTCTTCAGCTCCAGAGGCAGCAGCAGTGCTGGATTGATCAAAGAGCAAACTAAGCAGGTACTCAGGGGATATTAAGTTGGGGCACAACCCCACCACTCTAAGAAAAATGGGGAGGATTTCAAATCTGATGAATTTGTTCAGCATTTAACTCTGCCATCCCAAGAAAATTTAAAAAAAAAACAAAACTATACTGTTAGCTTGCATTTGAGTTGTCTGTCACATACATTTTATTTTACTTTGAATTAAAGCAGACATAGATCAGAGTTTTGATGCTGATGTTGCTTACAAGTGCCTAGAGATTGGCTGTGATAACCATCCCCTTAATTTGCCAGGATTTTCTCCCCTCCTGGTCCAGTGCACATTTCCTGCTAAACATCTCTAGTTTCTATTTAGCCTCACATCACTAAATCCAACCTTTGCCAAACTGCTGGGTTTCCACTCCTAGACTTAGACAGCCTGATTATCATTTTGCTTTTATTTTGCTTCCCTTGAATAGTATTTGTTTCAGTATGACACAGCATACTTTTGCATTTATAAAGCAACTCCCACAGATTTCTCTAAGGCAAAGAAGATACCTTCAGTCCTGAACTTACACTCTAACATTTGTCTCAAGATCCTTTAACAGCAGTCCAAACACCTCTTTGGGGAGAAATGGGATTGCTTCTTGCAAGCTCACAATGTGGCCAGATAATCTGGCTTTAGGAGGTGAGGTGAAGAAGGGGAAGAGGAGGAAGAAAAGGGGACGGTGTTTAAACTTTTGTCATTTTTAATTTTACTCTCATAGCAAAGCTGATATTCAGCACATCAGTGTCCCTTCTACTTCTCTTATTAGCCTCTGCCAATTGTTCAAGAAAATTAGCAGACAGGTATGTTTATAGTTGAGTGATTGAGAGGGAGAGGTTACTAGAGTCCTTAGAAGGTAAAGGAAAGAAAGGTTCTAGACTTTAAAACAAAGACTACAAGAAAATCACAGAAGGGAGGTTTACCAAAATTCCAGGAGTGATATGCAGAGATTTAACTTGTCAATAAAGTCTAGTCTTCCGGCCTCTCCTGACTTACCTCCACCAACTTGTTGGCATGTTCACGGAAAACCTGGGCATATTCCTTCACTTCCTTTTCATTCCCACTCTTTGCAGCCTCAATGAGAACTAGCAAAGGGACGTTGGTTTCCAAGAAAGAATCAGATATGTGATCCATCACGGCTTTCCGAAGCTACAATAAAAAAAAAAATACAAAATTAAAGAATAAAAGAATGGTTCACTTATGATTATTCATTTGGCAATATGGAATAATTAACTTCCTAGGAATAAAAAGTCTAAACTATATCAGCTCTCACTATCCAAACAAATAATGTCTCAACTCTTTTTAATTTTCCTGGTATTTATCATATTAAAGGAAAACAAAGAGACATGACTGATGGATGGTTCTGAATTAACAATGTTATGTTAACTTGAAAGTTGCATATTTGACCTGGAGCTCAATACTTTATAGACCTTCCTCAATCAATGACCCACTCTTATCCTTCATGGGCTCAAATATCTCCCTGCGGGTTTAAATTATGATACATTTCAAGGACTCAAGCAATTTAGAAACACAAGAAATTTAAGTGTCAAACAGGAAAATATTTAGCTCAAGAGTAAGGCCTTAAAGTCATCCCTAAAACTCTACTCATTTTTCCATCTCCTGCCCTTCCTAGGTTCATTCTTTGTATTTGATGGAGTTAAAAATATAAAATATCTAACAATCTCAAAGATGTTTTTGTTTAGGGACTACAATGATATAGTTGCTGTGCTCCAGAAAGAAGTGCTTATAATTA
The DNA here is from genome assembly GCA_019455555.1 of Galemys pyrenaicus. Taxonomy (NCBI): domain Eukaryota; kingdom Metazoa; phylum Chordata; class Mammalia; order Eulipotyphla; family Talpidae; genus Galemys; species Galemys pyrenaicus. Next base: position 401,467 of record JAGFMF010011763.1, read on the forward strand.
TTCTTCAAGGTAAGAATAAACATACCCAAATTTCTGACAACACATAATTACGCATCAGTCCTACATTGTTAAAATGTGAAATTGCATGAAGATAAATGAAACTATCTCAACAATCAATGCAGTGCAACTTTATTCATAGTTAGAATATATGTAGGAAAAAAAATACTTCAAATACAAATAAACACCAGAAATGTTAAACAATGTGTATGATTTCCAAATATACCTACTCAATAATTTTCAAGCAAATCTTTTGATGCATATATATTTAGTACTGGTCAGAAGAACAATGATTAAGACTTCTTTACCAGAAGGTATGCACGAGTGTATGTGTAACTTAGTTTGTTGAATTCTGATCTAGGTTTGCATTTCATCACATGAAATAAGGTAAGTCTATACAAAGTTAACATTAATTAATTACTACCTCAACCATGTGCATTAAATTACTTTCTCAAAATGACATTGGTTTCTGGTAAACTCTTATAACCCAAGTACACAGAATATGCCAGGTATTCACCTAATATCTTTATATATTATATAATTTAATCCCAACACAAACACAAAAAGATGAAGACTATTTTATACCAGTTTATAAGTGAGAATTACTGCTTTGAAAATTGAAAGATTTGCCTGCAAGAATAAAGTAGCAAGTGGCAGGGCCCATAATAAGATCTGAAAGTGAACACTTGAATCTGACCTGCTATCTCCTTCTAGGACAGGGTCCCAAAGGGAAGGAAACTATCAGGAGCATAATCAAAATTGAACTTGGCAGGGGCAACAGAGATAAAAGAAACAGTCCAGATGAAGCAGGAACGATGAACAGAGTCAGGCTAGCTCACCAATCAAACCAGTAACTTTTTTTAAGATGATAAAAAATAACAAATGTGAGAACGCTATGCTTCTTGCATCAAGTCTCTTTCTAAACCTTCAGAAAGATTAAGTTCACATAAAAATGAGCAACTTAAAATTATTGAGGTCAAAACTCATATAAAGTTCTTCTAAGAATAATAAGAATAAGAAATATAATACCATCCCTACATATGTTGAAAGCATGCAGGAGAGATATGCTTATAAAACAGATTCAAACTGTAACCTGCAATTCTAATAAATTGTTCTACACTAAGAAAGGTGTATAAGATCTAAAAGAGCAACATTAATAAGAAAAGTAAATTATAGCATGAGGTCATGAAACTCAAGAGATACACATCTGAAAAAGAAGACCAAACAAGAATGAATAAACACAACTAATGCCTTAAGGGAAATAAAGGAGATTTTTTAAATCCAAAGAAAATCTTTTTAAAAAGAGATTTAAAAAAGGATCCGAGGGAAGGTGACAAGTCTTAAAGATGGTCATAGAAAATTTAATCTATGGCTAACAGAGGTGCATAAAGAAGAAAATCAAGGCAAGCAAACAGAATGAATACTTAAAATTACAACCCAAGGAAATTTTCATCTATCTATCTATCTATCTATCTATCTATCTATCTATCTATCTATCTATCTACCTACTTACCTACCTACCTATCAATCATCTATTACATTCTGAAAGGGTATATCATGTACCTGAGAATACTGACTCAAAAATCAAGATAATTGGATTCTAAAGAAAAAAGGGGGGATGGTCCTTATGCCTCATGCAAATTGCACATGGCTAATAAAGGAAATTAGATGATTATCGGACTTCAACATAAATCTTTATGCTAGAAGAAAATGTACTATGCAATAACTCAGAAAATATTATACCATCCCCCCCAAAAAGAATTCTAACAACTGAAGAACTAAGAAAAAAAAACAGCATAAATGCTGGCAGGGATATTAAATATATATATTCATGTATATATATATATATATAAATAGAGAGAACAAAGCAATATAATGGTTAAAAGGGAGTAAATACAATAAAAATAGTTGTATACTCTGGGAAAGAAAACAGTATGATATTGTTAAAATGAGAAGGAATAGAATAGCATATACACAAAAGATTTACTTGACTACACCATTTTAATTATAGTGACAAATATGAGTATCATTATTTTGACAGTGGTCAAAGGTAAAATTGAACAAATGCTAAGTTACAAGAGTCAATTTCTCATCTCTGATGTCTTTTCTAACCAGGAATGTTGGTGTGAAAAAAGATTATGTAATATAGAAGAGTTTAAAGGAAAAAGCACCTTTAATTCTAGTGCTGAAGTAGAAATCTCTATATGAATACATGAGATTTTTTTTAATTGAAAACACACACACACAATTTCCCATTTCTTTTTTTTTTTTAAGATTTATTTATTTTTTTAATTCATATTAAGAACTGGGGTACAGGCCAGAAGTGCCAGGGGTGAGAGGATCCACCAGAGACAGAGTGGGGAAAAAAACAGGCAGATTGACTGAAATACACTGCTGAGGGGAGCAGTGGGCAAGGAAGGAGAGGTCTGCCGCACCATGTGGGTCACCTCTCTGGCCAGCGGCAGGGATCAAACTCATGCTGCAGTGTCTGCATTTTGCTTCATAGTGCGTTGTTTAACCCACTGCACCACCAGGGGAGGGCCCAATTTCCCATCTCTGTCTAATGAAAACCATGTCCAGCTCAGTAGCAATGAACACCTTAAATTACAATTTTGCACAAAAACAAACCAGGGCTTCTTGGGGAAATGACTGATTCCAGATTCTTTGAGACTGGAAAGGTACAAATAAGCTTGAAATATCTTGTCACACCAGATAGCAAAATGCTATCAAAGACTACGAATGTCAGACGGAAGTAACTCAGGAGGTTTCCACTGGCCAAAGATGAGACAGTTTTAGCTTCATGGGGATAAAAGTTTCAGTGAATTGAAGCCCATCAAATATGTTTAAATTCAATTCATGAGTTTAAAATAACTAATGGGAAAATTCACCTTCAGGGGATGATCTATCTCTAGCCCAGTATTTGTCACATGATAAAGAATGCAATTCTATTGTATTGGAACCTTTGCATAGTTTGAAGTTAATAGTTATAGTATTTGTTCTGGCATCACTTAACTAGAACATACTGAAGCAGGCCTTTTATTTTTTTCCCCTGCTAGCTCTGCCTTCTTTCAGCCTGAGCTTCCTTCCCTAGATCCTCCTACTTAAAGGGTGGCCCATAGGCTAGCAAAAAATGCCATATCCTGAGCTCATTAGCTATGTGAACCCAAGACCCTACACCAAATCTTCACTTTAGTTAGAATATGCATTTTAACCATGCTTAGGTCATCTTCTGCCCTCTAAAGCTTTAGGAGAACTGCTCTGGAAAAAGTTATTATTTCTCTCAAGTTTTAGTTGCAAGCCTTAGAAATTAATATTAAGCAAAAAACTGTCCTGTTAGTTCCAAGGACAGAGCTCAGAAATGTTAGGAAATCCTATATCTTTGTGTCATTAGCTTTTTTGTTGTTGTTTAAGATTTTATTTTTGCATAAGAGAACTGGGGTGTAGACCAGAGGTGTGGGATATGGGGAGAGATGGGGAGAGGGTTCACCAGAGACAGAGTGGAGAGCAGAAAAGCCAGATCTACTGAAATGCACTGCTGAGGGGAGCAGTGGTTGAGACAGGAGAGGTCTGCTGTGCCATGTGGATCAGCTCCCTGGCTGGGGATCGAACTCAGGCCTTGGTGGTGGTAGCGCTGAGACTTAACCTTTGGTCACCAAGGATGCCCCTCACTAGCTATCAACAGTCAACATTTTAGGTATATGCACCTGATTTTTATCTAGGCAAAAAGGCAGAGCCAACATCCAGTTGCAAGGGTGAAGGAAGATTTGAGGAGGAAAGTGCTTTGTGAAATCAAGTGTTCTGACCACTTTACCTGCTCACATTAAAATTCATATAAAGATAAATTCCCCAAATGTAGGAATCTTTTTGTAGTGATGATTCAAAACAAAAAGTAGTCAATAAATAATAAATCTGCCAGAATAATAATTTGGGTACTCAACAGTGATGGACGATGGAAAGCATAGATACACTGATAGGAAATAGTTGAAAGATCAAGGGTTGTTCATAAACAAAGAACCAAACTGAACTAGGATAGAAATAGCAAGTATGCTTTCTTTTCTATGACCACCCCAGACATGATTAATCAATCACAGCATTCTGTTATGCTGAGCTCAAATACTACTTTATAATCCTCTTCAGCATAATATTCCAGATAGCCACTACGAATCAATCCTAGGTAAGCTTTCCTTTTTTGCTTTGCTGCAATTTGAGTCTTTTTGCATGCCAATCTTTAGGCAGAATTGACTCTGGGTGTCTGAGCAACCCAGTTATATCTTGACTTTCAGAAATCAAAATTAACTCCCAAGCATAGGGTGGGTTGATGATATTTAACAAAAGTCTGACTGTTTAGCATCTGTCTTGTCATTTAGACAGATGTTTAGAAAAATCCTGTTAAGAATAACTGTATTAACATACCAACCAAGGTTAAATTTGAGGTAGAGGGATATTTTAAATGGGTTAAAAAATTTGAAACCCTAAATCCCTCCATAGATACATCTGCTCCAGGTTCTTCATGATTACTGACACACTGTACCATATTTCCTTAAACTTTACAGTATAATTGTTACTAAAAATGAAAAATCAAAGCAACAATGTCTCTGGACCAGGTGCCATCCAACTTAGAACTGAGCCTCATTAAGTCAGGCAAATTTTAGCCAGATTGAAGGTCAATTAAGGTAATCAGTCAGCACAGTAATCCACCCAAAGCCACTTTAATAAGCTAAGGCACCATCAATGCATACAGCCCACTGGCAATGATGGCACTGTTAATTGTTTGGGCTGGGGGTGGGGGCAGATATGGTGAGTGAAGGAGCCAAGGACATCTATGAAACTTGCAGACAAACACTCAGAGAATAAACACTGTTTTTGCTTTATATTGTCTTCATTATAAGAAAATACAAAACTTCTTGGTCATTCTATTAATTATACTGATGGCATAGAATTAGACTTTTTAATTAGACTATTTTCTATGATGTAAATTCATTTTAATTGGAATTCTAGCTTCTTTCCTTATAGAACCAAGTACTTCTAGGGAAAAAAAAAAAAACCCCAGTACATCAGGTTTTGTGCTTTTCTCCATGCCCCCTGTCTTCTCATACCCTTTCCCCAAAATTTAGACTCTACCAAATCAATTAAAAACACAATTTCCCTCATTAGCAACACCCAACTAAATGACCCAAATGGCAAAAATGTGATGGTTTAATTTAGTCAGGTAAACAAATCTTGCCCTCTCTATATTTCCTCTAAGAGTGCTGATGCATTAAGGACAAATGTCAGGAACTTGTCTTGTTGATGAAGTAAGAAGCACTGGGGTAAACATAGTAGATTGTTCAATTTGTGACCCTACTCTCACCTCACCTTGTCAAATGCCATGAAACTCCTATTTGTGACCCCATTCTCACCTCACCTTGTCACTGCCATGAAACTCTACAGTGTCTGCTCTCTTTGGCTCAGTACTTAGCTATGTGGCACACCTAAAACCAAAGAATGGGAGCCACCATGATACTTTCAGAGGTATGAAAGCCCCATTCATCATTGGGCAGCTTTCATTTTATTCTCCACCATTCCCACAAGAAGGGATACCAGGTTAGACTACTTGTTCCAGGAAGAGGATGACAAACAGTCTGAGCAGAACTCACTAAATCCAGTCAACCCTTTCCAGGCCATTCTAGGTCAGTTAAGAGCCACTGATCTGGGCCTCCCTGGTGGCAAAGAGGGTTGAGCGTGGCACTGTGAAACATCTGTGACATAGCAATGGGAGTTCGATCCCCTGCCAGGGAGGAGACCCACATGGTATAGCAGACCTCTCCTGCCTCGCCCACTGCTCCCCTCAGCAGTGTACTTGTATCAGTCTGCCTGCTCTGTTCCACACTCTATCTGTGGTGAATCCTCTCACCTCCCACACCTCTGGCCTGTACCCCAGTTCTTATGTGCATAAATGGATAAATCCTTAAAAAAAATAAAGACCCACTGATCCCAGACACATTAGAAAGTTGACCTAGGTGTCTACCCCAGACTACTGAGCAACAAATGCTATCATTGCATGCCAATAAAATGTTACAATGAACTACTGAGACAATAGATAACCAATTAAATAACATATCATTTAACTATAATAACTACATTTATTTTAGTTCCTAAGTCATCTTTTAGGAGGGACATCCTGAAAATAATTTTCTGATCAACCATATTCATGAATTCAGTGTCATTCCAAATCAATTCTTTGGCCAAAAGCATCATTATTAAAAGTCATTCACTCCATATGCTCCATTGTTCAGTCATGGGCCATGCTTAGAGAAACTGCAGCTGCAATATTTTTTTTTTTAGATCTAATACATTCTTTAGTTAAAAAGTTAAATCAATGGGGAAGGAGGTTTGGGTAAACTGTGTAAAAGAGGCAATTGTATGGTAAAGGATATAATTAGACTTTTAATGCTGAACTTACTGCAGTAGATAAAGATGTTGATTATAAAGTGTATACCTGAAACTTATATAACATTAAAAACCACTGTTACTTCAATTTTTTAAAAGAATTTAAAAACTCATCACAAGGGGGAAAAAGTATGTTAGGTGATGGCGATTATTTTGTGTGGCAATTATTTTGTAGTATAAATCTATCAATTCCAAAGTCAATACTATATGTCAATTATATCTCAATAAAACTGTGGGGAAAGAGAAAAAATTTCATGGAAGAACAAGTCATGGAAACTAAAACAGGGAAGGTTTAATTGGGGCCCAGGCTAAAGAACAGGAGCAGGTGCTTGGCTTTTACTGGTTCAGTTTTCAGCCCCAACACACACAGAATTGTGCCAAAATTGTCTTCTCTCTCCACAATAGATAAAAGCAACTGCTTTCATGGGAAAAGGCAGTGAAATATTGTATTAGGATACAAGGAAGTCCTGGGATTGTTATAAATCTCCCAGATGGCGTCAATCCAGCAGGTCCAACTGCTTGCTGTGGTGCTGGTAGAAATCTTAGCAGAACATGCAGTCCACAATTGCTAGGTGCAGTCTAAGGATGCAAAGAGGAGGTTTGGTGGAATTGAACATAAATGCAGACAACAGAAGCAGACTGCAGCAGTGGTATATGAAGGAGACATGGTAAGGAGGCAAGCAGGAAAGGATGAGGGAACATTAATATTTCATATTAACAAACTTATTTAATTCTTATCTTGTAACCTTGTACCAGCACTATCTATTTGAAACCCTTAGAATAAATGATTTCTCTCTTTCACATAAACTGGCTAATATTTTCTCCATTGTATAGACAAAGAAACTGAAGCAATTATGTCACATTCACATGGCATAAGTAGCTTTGGTAGGATTTGAACCCAGGTTAACCTTAGGGTGTATGCTCTAAACAACTCTCATATGTCTACATTGTGGCCATTTTTGCATATATTATTGACCAAAAACAATGGCATTTATGATAGTGACTTATACATATCCAGGAATACACAAGATCTAGCTTCCTGGAGGATACTTAAATAACAAAGGTTTTCAAAATATTCCCCTGAGATAATAGCAAAAAGAAGAAAACCTTAGTAAAGATGGACAGACACAGTGGCAGATGATGGACACCATAAAAAGGAATCCGAGCTGCTATGCGATGCTTAGTTTTAATGAATCCCCACTCCTGAGCTGAAAGGAGCTTGTTGGAGACTCACTATGAGACTGTGACTTGCTAGGGCTTTACCAGACTATAAATAGAAATGGAAGACTCAGGTTCAAGAAACATACACTGTAAAAATGTGTTCATAGATAATACTTGTACTTATGTTGTCATCTTATAACTTGGTGGTCAAAGTGTTTCAAAATGATACATTGTGACAATGTCCAGAAAGGCTTAAACCAAGTGGGATTTCTCCCAACAATGTGAAGGATCTACTTTCCATGCTTGCAGATGGTAATTAGAGATGTGTGGAAATCTCTGAGCCAGATGGTGGCAGAGGTGAGCGGGGAATCTGCCTTATGTAGAGATCTTTGAAAGCTACAGATGGAGGTTAGTACTGTGACAACGTAGCGTTCTAGCTTTTATTCTCACTATTAAGAGTTTTAGTATCAAGCCATCTTAAGTCTAAATATCCCTTTCTACCTATTACACATTCCATGAGCACAGGCACATCCAAAATTGGGAGTCAGAGTCTTCTGCAGGCAGAACCAGGGACACTTTGAACTTGGTATCATCCGGCAAGTAAGGGATACATAAATACTGCCTTTATTAGCTCATGGGTCCTGTGATTTGTGTCCTTGATGAATAGGGGCACATTTTTTGACCCCTCCAGTAAACAGGCGATGTAATTCCTCTGTAAATTGAGTATTAGAATGGTTTAAATGCCCTTGCCTACAAGCTGAAAGGCATAGTTAATACTTTTTACATAAGCTAGAAGACCAAAATTTAGCTATCAATCAAGCAGGGCAGAAAGGAATGACTTGACAAAATCATTCGTTAAGTCTGACAGGAGTCAGGAACACAAGGCTTTCTTCCAACTGTTTAAATGTATGTGTGACAAGGGGATATTAATTGTGTAAGACAAGACATTTAAAGGTATTAGCTCAGCACTACCAGTCTATTTTACCCAATTAAGGTTATTCATCAATGTAAATAACTGCACTTTCTTCTGTAAACCTAGAGGAATGCAGTTGATGGATCATATGTATTCTAACAATCCGTTTCCTTATTTTATGAGAGGGTGGAGTGATGAAAGGACAGACACAGTTTAACTTTCAAACCAGAGGAAAAAAATAAACTGTTTCAATAAGTGACCAAAACTCATCTGCCTATGGGGAGGGGGTGGGGAGAGACATGAGGAATGTATGGTGTATATTGAGCTGGCTTCAAATAGATGCTGCAAAAGTGTTTTGCACAAAGTCTAAAAACCTGCATCCATTTGATGAATATGAAACAGTTCCCTGAAAAAGACAGTACAAGAAAAAATGGCTCTCCTCAACCAACAAGAGTTATAGAAGCTTAAACCTGGATGAGACTTTGAAAGTTGCATGTACAATTTCAAAATACCCAAAGAAATAACACCTTTGTGATTCTTTTTAAAAGACAGATGTTCATTCATTTTTTAAAACTTCAGCTTTATTAATGTATAGTTAATAAATAAAATTGTAAGATATTTAAAGTATGCATTGTGGTGATTTGATATATGGGCACATCATAAAAGTCTTCCCTTACATCTATTATTAAGGACATTTAGATTCTATGCCAAAAAAAAGAGAGAGAGAAAGACAAAGAAGTGCACAAAAATATAATGGAAAGGCTAGTAATGCAATTAGATCAAAGGAAGCAAGATCCTTAACACAGCAGCTCCTCTTTATCCATAGTTTTGCTTTCTGTGGTCACAGTTGTCCAAAAATATTACAAACAGTAAGATATTTTGAAAGAAAAAGGGAAATCACATTCATATACATTTTATTATTTTTAGTCACTGTGTAATTAAGATTTATTATAGATAAGTATATACCTATAATATAGAGACATATAAATATATATATATATATAATTGGCATACATTATATGTATGTCTATATGTTTCAGTATTATTCAGTTTCAGATAACCACTGGGGTCTTGAAATGTACACTGCAAGTAAGAGGGGACTACAGAAAGGAAAAAATGCTTTATCGCTTCCTTTATTCTCTCTAGTCAGTGACTGGTATTCACTCTTTTATTCTGTATGCTAATATTTGGGAGGGGCACTTAGTGTACCTAGTAGCACTATGTTTGCCCAGGGATACAGAATAAAATAAGGCAAATCAACTATTCTTTCCCTGAAAATTCCTCTAATGGCTCTACATACCCAATTTTTAATAAATAAGAGTAATCAACTTCACTATATGCATTCCTGGCTTGCCTTATAAGCATCAGCTTCCTGTTGGAGGCATACATGCATTGTTCCAGTTAAATGTGTCAAATTTGTTAAGTTTTCTTCTTTCACATCATATTATTTAAGATTTTTTTCCTCACCTTAAGGTAGTCCCAGCATTTCTCCACCTCTCCATAAGAATAGGCATGTTTTCAAAACCCAGTTTATTAGCCAGGTGATTAGGCATTTCACAAGGATGAAGGTTGAAAAGACATTTCTCATGCAACTAACTCGCTCAGATTCCCTATCCCACTAAAAAACAGAATGATTCTTCTGCATATTTGGAAGATCTACTCATACTTGGAAGGCTTTGGCTGCTTATTATCTTTAATAATAATCCTGTGCATGTTCATTTTTATAGCTTGCAGAAAACTTTCCTAGACATTATTTCATTTGACCTTCTTTACAATGTCATGGTGGGGTGAGAGGTGTTGTTTGCAGAGCGAGCATCATTTTCTTTGTCATATAAATGAAGAAAGAGAGGATCCACTGGTTGTAGATAACAAATGCTAGACTCACAGGCCTCCTAGTTCCAATAATAGTGTTTTTATTTAAGGTTATATGTTTATAATTTGTCTGTTCAAGTTCACAAATCCCAACTGCACAAAGTCATCTTTTTCTTTCCTTTACTCCCATACATAGTCAACCATATAACCACCATTCCATCTCTTCAGTATTTCTTTCCAAAAAGGGAATCTAAGGCTAGGTACTTGGCAATTTCATTCTGAGTATCTAATTATACCATTGATTGATTGGCACTGAAAGTATGCAAGTTGCTTGAATCCAGGGTGAGAGAGTCAAGTATTGTATCAGATAAGTTCTCCCCAGCAAGGACCCTTAGGAATTTTATGAAATGCTCCTCAGAGAAAAGACTTGCTTCAGCGATTGGAGAAATAATCACTGAATGGATGAATTTGAATGGCAGACTACACCAGAAGCCTAAAAAAGTGTGTTGTTAATGAGTCTGAAGCAAGATACAGATAATAACTTGAAACCTTATTTATTCCTGGTGGGGTGAATAGTACACCTGCCAGAGTGTACAAGAGTTGTACCAGGTGAGTTACCTGGCCCCATACTTCCCCATGCCTTGTCATTCCACATATAAAGCACAAGTTCTCTGGGTCTCAACCGATTCCAAATAGTAAACACAGCCATTGGCAGAACTCCAGTCAAAACTCACCAGTTCCTACTCAAGGTATCAGATGAGTGACAGTTCAACTCACTTGAATAGGATTGGAATCTTGAGGAATTAAGATGATGTTATGTAAGGGAAGAAAGATGATGGGCACTTATTATAAATGAATCTCTGACCTTTCAGACTATTTGTAGTCATTAAAGACCCCATCACATCTTCAAAATGGAAACTGTTCACCATGCTTCTCTGCTGTTCCACTATGGATAACTACATGCCTCTGAGATAACTTCTCTCTCCAGAGTCTGTCACCGTATGCTATACTTCTCCACTTCCTGTCTTTAACTATTGTACAGTGTTGCATTTCCAACAGCTGCTGAATTTTCCCCTAGAGGGACTTCATTTCAGACAGAGGACTAATGAGAACTCCACATCCTCAAATTTGTGGAAATCCTATAAAATGACTGGTGCTGTTGCTATTTAAGGAAAAGGCAAGAGATAGAGACATATTTAATTTTTCAAGGTTTCATGTAATCTGGACTCTTACACTATATTTATTTTGTCACACAAAGTCTTACTTCCAAAGCATGGGCCAGCCTGGTATCAGTCTCATAGTATATACTTTAGTCTTTGCAATAAGGTGGTCACTCAACTCTGCCATCTTTAACTTTTAAAATATACAACTTTTAAAATATACATATACAATCATGCAGAGGAATGTTATCTTATTTCCCCCAAGATTTCCACTGTGCTCAAATGAACTGACGTGCCACTCATCTGATACCTGGAGTGAAAACTGGCAAATTTTGCCTGGCCTCCCCACAAAGACTCTTGCATTTTGGACACAGTAGTTGCAGGCACCTCTTCTAGATGTTTTCATTGGTGGATTTTAGTGTTATGGCCTTTTCATTCCATCCATGCCACCCTTGTGTCACTATTGTAATTATCTGGTTCCATAATCCCACTGTTCACCAATAACTGGGCATCTATGGTATCCAGCAGCTACTTGCTTAAGAAGAGAATCAAGAAGGCTAGAGACAGCCTCTGGAAGTTCCAAAGTAGCCAGTTTTTTTTTTTTTTTTTTTTTTGTTTTTTACCAAGTGGACTTTTTTTTTGTTTTCTTTTTACTTTATTCTCTGGGAGAAAACATAGAATGTCCCAGTGACCTCTACGCAATTTCCTTTCTAGAAGAAGCTTTGAGACAAGGCATGAAGAGATTAGATTTAAGAGCAGAAATTATTGCCTTTTCCTTAAAATTCTGTGGATTAGGAGAGTAATGGTTGAGTTGCTTGGTCTATTTGATTAAAGATTTCAAATATTTACTGGTCACCAGATCCTTATATTTTCTCCTAACTTGGCAAAAGTATTGAGGATACATTCAGAGAATGGTCTAACACACAAAGAATATACCCAATGAGTGCAAGGCAGGCTGACTGCTATGGTAACATACAGACACAGTGACCAGCTAATTAGTCATAAATGATTCCCTTTCAATTAGTATTATGACATCTATGGCTACAGACTCAAGACCACATTGATCTAAGCTTACAGCAGTGGCTGCAGTACCTGCTCAGCCAGGAAGGGTTCATTAGTGCCGACTTCCAGTTCCTCATTCCTGCACCTTCCCTCTCCCATGTTCAACTGCTCAGACCTCCCAGCTTGCTTCTGACCAACAACAAAAGGTTGTTTTCAACTTTTCCAATATCCCCTTTATTCAGTTGCAACTTAGACAGCAGCTATTTAAGGCAGCCTGATCCATACTGAAATTGAAGAAATCAAATAAAAATATGTAACCTCTGCTCTTAACAATTAACAGAATTGATACAGTCCTGAAAAACTAAGAAAATATGCGATGATGAAGAATGAGACTAGGACTGGTTAATCACCCACGATTCTGACAAACAGTTATGGCTGAATCAGAGGGAAAATTCCCTCTTATCAACACAGAGCTTTAGACTATTGACCCATCTTTAATTCTGGGATTGCTGGGACACCATCAGCTGTTTGTCATTGGATATCACAGACATGTCTGCTAAGCCTTCTGACTTGCATTTAATCAGATCTCCTCACTTCCAAAATAAAATGAAAGCCCTTTACTTGGGCCTCCCTGGTGGTGCAGTGGGTTGAGCACTGCACTGTGAAGTAGCCACTACACAGCAGCGCGAGTTCGATCCCTTCCAGGGAGGGGACCCACATGGTGCAGCAGACCTCTCCTGCCTCCCCCACTGCTCTACACAGCAGTGTATTTCAGTACATCTGCCTGTTCTGCTCCCCACTCTGTCTCTGGTGGATCCTCTCACCTTCTGCGACTCTGGCCTATACCCCAGCTCTTGTATACATAAATAAATAATCTTTTTTAAAAAATGAAAGCCCTTTACTTTTTTCCTGTATGATTAATTATAAAAACAATTATCAAAATTGTATTCATGGTTCAGTGTCTGGCATAGGGCTGGGCAGATGTGGATGGTTTAAAGAAGAAAGAATGGGGATCATTTTAAATAGGAACTCTGTTACTTCGATTACTATTGAGTATCTCAAGACCCACTATTGATTGATATTTACCTTACACTTTTCCTATTAAGGGGATTTTAATAAAAGCTATAAACAAAGACCAAAGTGTATTAACTTAAACAACCACAGTCGTTAAAAGAGCAGGCATCAGGGACAGTCCAATTGTGTTCTCTAACTTATGAGCATCATATCAGTAAGAAATATATCTTACTGTCAGAACTTCAATACTCTATTTGTTTAAAAATATTTATAGTAATACCCCCTCTGCACAACTCTTGTAGGGGCAGTGGATGAAGTGTAATTAAAGAATGGATACCAAACAATGTCAAACAGTTTCAATAATAGCTTTGCTTTTCAGACCTTCACGCATAACCCAGGGTAGCAATGGGAACAATGGGTCAGTGGGTCAGATGATCAAGAGAACTGATCGTTTCAGTGATAACACCCAGTGCACAGTGCTCCAGTTTCACATCCAGGGCCTTGGAAAGGCAAGCCGAAGGTTTATTGTGAAAACATGTATATTTGTAATAGTTGTAAAAATATTGTATATTTATAAGATTTGTAAAAAAATTTGTAGAACTCAATTTAACTTGCTCAAGTTGAGGGTAGATGAGTTCTTTACTGACATTGAATTGAGTTCTTTTTGAAAGTTTTTTTCTGCACCTAAACTTAGGCAAAAAGAACATCAGCTTTACAGCACAAAACCAAAATCAGTGGTTGATAATTATATAAACACTGATCTTAACTTTCTAACCACAGTATTAAAATTGCCTGGAAAGGGTACCAAACTGCTGGGTGAAGGGATAAGTTCCATTTCTAATGCAGAAAGAGGCCAAGGGGGCCTTGAGGATGTTGAAGATAAACATTTTACTCTAGTAAGAGACTTCAGAGGTCCCTTCAGCTTCTAAGACCATGACTCCATGAGGTCTGCACCCATCTCTTTTTTCAAAGATAGTCTAGAAGTAAATCCTAAAGATATTTTGATTTTCATTTCTTATCTCTTTTTCTCCAAATCCAAATTCCCTCACCCTAATTTTTTGGGGGTAACTGACAATCACATTTTCATTCAGCTTTTCAAATAAGCATTAAAGAAACTGTACCCTTCCTCAAGCTAAAAATGGGTGTGAGTTTTCTACCTCTCATTGAGGGCATTCTTTGGTGAGACAATTGAATTTCTTAACATTTTTCTTTCTATATATGAAGGAAATCTTCCATGCTACAGTCTGACAAAAATACCTGTTCTGGGTACAGTTTTCTGAAATGTGGCACCATATGTGCATCAGTAAACATTATGTGTAGAGTAAATTAAACTGAGTCTTATAATTAGGCAGTAAGGAAATTACTGTAGACCTGAAAGAGTAAATCAGCAGTATTAAAATGCTCTCCATTTTCTCTGAAGCACTTCAGAGTGCCATAAAAAGCCTGTGTCACTGTGATAAACATCAAGAAGAAATGCATTTGGAGCAAGACAACCTAAGAGACACTACAATTCAAATAGGTCTTCAAATCTGGAGTCCAAGGTGTCATCTCATAAAATTTAAAAGTCAGCCCTTTTGTCACTAATGTAGGAGAAAAAAGAAAACCACCTGACATTGAGACTTTTAGGGGAACTTTCTCATAAGTCAGGTGAAGTAAAGCCTTTAATAGATAAGATTTCCTGGAGCAGCGCCAACACTAAGGAACGATTCATCCCTCATAAACAAAACAGCAACACTGAAAATAAAGACAAGATTGGTAGCCCTGATTTTTTCTTCAAGTGGCTCAGAACTGTCCTGATGATCATCCTATCTTTATTTCCTATGATGATATTTAGCCGACTATGAGATTTTGCATTAATTTTTATTTCCTTTAATGCTACATATGATATTTCTCTTAATCCCTGATTTTTTTTTGGTGCCCCCTTAAATCTTGTGTCAATGCTGGTGCCTCACTCTGTTGCCCCTTATTTTGGCCCTGCCCCAGAAAGCTCAGATCTTGTTAAGCCCTATTACCTGGCACAGCAAGCAATCAGACCATCAGTTTCCAACTTGAAGAGGAACCTCATATGTGGATTCTATTCCCTTGAAACATGTGCTGTATCTGTGATATGGTGAAGTCAACTAGAGGTCAAGCTGATTAAAAGGAGTTGGAGGTCTTCACAAATTCTCAAATACTTACCCAAGGGACCGCCTTGAGATTTGAAAGTTCCTACTATCAGAAACTCAGCCAGTGAAATTCAAACCTGGTAGGACATTACAATTCTCTAGACAGATTGTTACATGGTAGAGTTTAAGGTGTCATCATATGTCCATGAAATCATCTTTCCCAAGATGGAGCAATGCAACCTGCACTGCAGGTTCTTGAACTGACCCTTCTGAAGCTAGCTGAGCATCAGGAAAGTCCTGAGTTGAGGCTTAAGTTTTCTATTAAAATTGAACTAATCATTCTTATCATAGTATAAATGGACCTGTTAGCAAACCTAGCTCTTAAAAAAAAGTCCTTATAAGTAGATCTATTAACAAATATAGCTCTTAGAAATGAAGAGAATTTGATTAGGCTGTTTTTTGATGGAGTAACTATATGAGAGGATTCTTCCTTCTTTTGATAATTGTGAAGCACAAGTTTACTTTATTTGGGGGGACTAGGATATGCCCTGAAGAAATAAAGAATAGGACAGGAGTACAGGCAAAATATATAAAAAACTTAAATCCACTGCAAAAGTGTTATAATAAAAGTATCTTAAAATACACTAGGAGCCTCCTGGATAAACCTTGCTTACAGAATTGGATAAAATTGATGATAACATGACATTTAAGTTAAGCCTCATAGGATAAAATTATGATTTTCCTGGAAGAAAAAAAAAAGGAAGCAGAGAGGGCATTCCAGGCAGAAGCCATAGTAAGTGCTAAAGTATGAGGATGCAAAAGAGCAGCACTCATAGATTGATGGAGTGAGGGCAGGAAGGTTGGAGTGAAGGGGGCTGATCATGAGGCTGTGATTGTTGCTTCTGTACAGGCAATGGGAGTTGAAAGGAAGGAGTGGACTCGAAATGTATTTAGGAGGGAAATCAACTGGGCTGAATGACTGAAGAAATTTAAGGAACAGGGATGGGATGAGGAATTGCCATTGAGATACCCTGGAAATTCATTCAGCCGTGAAGGAGAACAAAGCTAGATCAAAGGCATATAAAGTAAACAGATATTATAACTAACATCGCCTTCTTCACCATTTCTACCCAAGCGAAGAGCAATGCTGACTTCCCCCAGATACCACCAGTGACAGCCACATGAGCCAGGACAGCAGAAAGTGATGAGCTCCTAGAGCAAATGGGCTTCCACCAGGGCTGGTGGTGACAGCAGGATTGGCAGAGCCTGCAGGAAGATGACTCACTTTCTAAATTTCAGATTTATCCAGCCTTCTCGGGAAATGGGAAGATAAAGAAATATCAGCAGTCCTGATGGAAATTTCCCAGGGGAGAGCTGATGCCAGAAGCTATTTCAGGTAATAAAAGGTAACCTCCGCAAGGAAGGGTCAAATGGAACAGACATATTTGGCCACAAGCTGGCTGCAATGATCCACTGAGTACATTCAGTCAGAATCAAGGCGACTAGCTGCTATCATCAGCTCTAGAAATGCTTCAGTTCAGACCACGGCAGTGAACTTTTGCACAGCACACTTTAAAATGATTTCTCTTTCTATGACAGTTTAGGATAAGACATCTCAGACTAAACATGGCTTCCAACAGTGAATACAGGCCAACCTCTTGGTTATCCAAGGTGGGTGTTCTGAAATGAAAGTTCTGGTGAGCTTAAAGGGCAATCTAGAAAACAACCAACAATAAAAACAAACAAACAAAAACCCACCTGTTTAAATTATCATCTTTGAGGGGCTTCCCTGGTGACGCAAAGGATTATAAGCACTATGAAGCACCTGCAGCCACTGCAGCATGAGTTCGATCCCTGACCAGGGAGGTGACCCGTATGGCTCAGCAGACCTCTCCTGTCTCACCAATTGCTCCCCTCAGTGGTGTATTTCAGTCAATCTGCCTGTTCTGTTCCCCACTCTGTCTCTGGTGAATCCTCTCACATCCCACCCTTCTGGCCCTTATCCCAGTTCTTGTATGTATAAATAAATAAATCTTTAAACAAAAATAAAATAAATAACATCTTTTGAAAAATCTTTCAAATTTTTCTGCTGGGGAATGTCATCCTGGCCAACATGATAAAATTCTTTTTATAATCCTATTTTAGATCTTCCCATCAGATCAAAGATCTCAAAGACTTTGTCACTGCCTAGAAAGTGTCAGAGAATAGATCAAATGCAGACACTCTCTTGAAAGTTTTTTTGGGACTCAGTCATTGTTTTTTCCTCCTTCCCCTTCTCACCTTTCCTGGACTTCTGGGCTGGATGAAATAAGCAGAAGAGAACAAAGTGGCAGTTGAAGCTCCTACTTAATTAGGAATTTTATTATTCACACATATTCTATAAATTTACCTGATCAACATTTTGATCAATCAGTCTTGACCAAGCTTGTGGGCTCCTTCTGTGCTCTAGACATGCTAGTGAGAAAGATGCTTGGCCTGGTGTCCTCTTTATGCTTGTGTTAATGCATACAAAGTCAGCATGAGCTAGCTCATAGGAATACACTAAACCTCTTCATGACTTGAGCAGTGTCTTCATAAGACAAGAGTTTGCCCACAGTGATAGTTCAAGAACTGCTTCTACCTAATGATTAAATTTGACATAATGAGTGTTTTCAAAAGATAAAAAAGTACATGGTGGTCTGACATTCAGGGCTATTGTATCGGGATTTTGCTAAGGTAGAAGTGGCTTGACTATGTAACTGATAGTCAAGGGGTATGTCCAAAGGAGGTTCTTCATCAACCATGTCACTTGTGTAGGTATCATGAGATTCCCAAAGGCTGACCTTCACAGTGCTCCCAAGCCCTTGCCTTCTACCTTGCCCTACTCCTTCTGGTCATTTTGAGTCTCATCATTTGGGTTTCTGATGTCATTTCTGTTTTGCTGTCTCTGAGTTGCTTATGTTCTTTATATATTTTAAATCCCAACAGCTGTGTGATTATCTTCTGGTCTCCACAATTCATGGTAGCACAAAAATCTGACGTAGGGTCCAGACTCCAGGGATTATTAGATCTGACATAGGTTTTCGGTATGAAGAACATGAACTTTAACAGTTGGAGTCAATCAACTATTTTATAATATTTTAATGGAAGTCATGTAGATAACCTTAGGAGGTTTTCTATCTGTGTCTTTAGGAGGAAGAATAAAATTAAGTCCAGAAATAAAGATTTTAAAATGTTTTCTTACAATGATTCTAAAAATAATTGGCTCCATCATGAGCAGATGTGAGATAAAGAATTGAATGTTTTAAAATTCCTTTTTTCTGTAAATGTTTTGGAAAGTCTATAATTCACCCTTTGAGAAGTCAGCTACCTAAACATAATAGCACTTTTTTAAAAAGAGAATCCAATGAACCATAACAGCTGGAGACCTGAGACATGATATTGTATCACAAACAAGAATCCTATTTTTTAACATTCACCAGAGATTTTTTTCTTCGATCTGTAGTGCCATCCATCCGACTTCCTAAAGTAGTAACAGTGCTGTTGAAAATCACAAAGCAACTTTACATATTTCTATGACCTCTCTTTTTTCTCCAACTGCATCCCCCAGAGTAGATTAGCACAGAGCTGATGCCAGAACACGTGCTGACTCCTGGGAGAGACAGAGCAAAGAAGGCTCACGAGCAAATGCCCCTGAGTGGACTGCCTCAGGTACAGCCTTGCATACTCACCCTCTGGCTGAGGGGGCATCATTGCTTATGTCCTCGTCTGTACAATGGGAGTGGTGACTATCTTTTCTGTCTCACAGAACTGGTGTGAGGAATAAATGCAGTCTATTACTGAAGAAAACCTAGGCCATTGCCTGGCACATCGTAAGATCTCACCACACTTCAGCTATGATTTAATTTACATACTGTGAACAGTGATTTCACAAGTTCTCCCTGATGACTGTCCACCTTTAGCCAGAGTTCCTATATAACGAATTGGGTCACAAAGGGGGCACTGTAGAAACTCTAGAACTATAATTACTTCTTATCAGTTCTGGAAGATTTTTCTGTACTTCTATCTGGAGGTAGGGTCTTGCTAAACTGACCTTTAAACATACAATAATAGTGACATGCTTTGCATGCTTTTTATTAATCCTTTGTTTTATAATCTGCTCTATTAAGTATTCAACCCAATGTGAAAGCATTCTATAGAGATTTTTGTTGTCTGTTGAAAATAATTTTGATTGTAATAGCCAAAGTGATACTTCTGTCAAATTGACGCTGAATTTCATTGCTGGAATGACTGTGATGGCTATTAAGAGTGAAGGGATAAGAATTAGGCCCTTGATTGGTTTTGGGAATGAGAGAGTTGCTAAACTTAGCAACATCCAAATATTTCTGTGTTATGATTATTATTTATTACCATCTTACAAGGAAATATTTGGGTCCTGATTTGCTTATTAACTTGGAAAAACAAAAAGACCAATAAAGAACCAAAATAATAACCCAATAAACCAGCGTCCCTATAAGTTTAGGAAAAATTAAGAAACCACGCCTAGAATAGTTCACTGGTAGTGCACAAAAGGAGGACATCAGAGAGCAGCTGGCAGAGACTGGTCCATTCTGAGCAATGGAGAAACCACGTGGGCCACTTAGGTACCCAACAGAGAGTCAGCCAGAAGCGTTTGTTTTCCTAATGGTCTGATTCCAGAATCACAGCAGTGACAATAGCACAGATATGGGGCATACTGTGCTCACAGCTCTAAAATTAAAACATAATACTTAAAGCTGGCAGTTATAGTCCCCTAAATCCATTTTTAATTCCAAACAAAATACTCATAAGAGGATTCTTCTTTACCACTGCCCACCCTTCTGGGTTTAATTGGCAAGATGGATCCACGCCAACCTGTTGCGAAGAACATCCTTGGGCTCCTGTGACCTTTTTCAGAATGTATGGCTCCCTAGTTCCTTGAAATATACTGCCTGAAGAAATGGGTTCTAGTTTCTTGAAAATTCTATTTAAACAGAAATGCTTTTTATTCAATTACTCTTGATTATTTTAAGTGTCCACAAATTTAAGACCACTTTCTTTCATTAAGGAAGTCCAAGATAGTGGTCAAGCTTGACTTTATTTCTTTTTAATTTGGTAAAAACTTTGCAAGACTCCAGGGTCACCCTCCTGAAACCCAATGTTAGGACTATGAGGAATCGAGAGGAAAGAGGGAGAACTTAGGGAAGTTACTAGAATTTTTTTTTTCTTTTCCAAATTAAATCCTTGATTTCTGGGTTTTTCCCCACTTTTGTGATTTGGTTTATGTGAGTATTGTTTAAAGGTGGAATCCATGTGAAATCTATTATAGATTGGGTTAACTGAGAGTTTTTAGACAGGGGTTTCATTTAGAAGCTGTTCTAACAAAGGCTTATCTGTAATTAACAGAAACTGTTCTAGCAACATGGAAAAAATTCATTTGAACCACTAGCATTCTCTGGGCCATAATTCATAGCATCTTTCAAAGACTCAGGTAAAATCTTGTTAACCCAATTAACTAGCTACCCAGCAACCAAGTCAGTGTCATTGCATGTTCCATCTGCATAAATGCTAAGTAGCTTTTGTTTAGAGAAGTATTTGTACCACTACAGGTGTACATGAAGATATAGAAGAGAAGAGAAGAAAGACTAAAATATCCCAACATATGGGCAGGAACAGATGGGGCTCATCATAATTCTAGAAAGGCAGATTGGTGAAGAGAAAGATGTTTAAACCAAATTCAGGGATGTGGTATAAAATTATGCCATAACTGTTGAATCTTAATATCATGGAACAAGTATCTTCTTGCCTTTATTCCTCTCAAGGTGGGCAAAAAAGGTGGGCAAAAAAAAAAATTCTTATGCCTGAAATGGTTTTAGGGAATAAATTACTCTTTCTACTGCCATCATAAAATAAGCTTTCTGGGAACTTGTCACCAAAGTATTTAAAATTCCACCTTCAAAGTTCACCTGTCCTCAGTTGAAAAGGGTCTTTTCTGAGAGTGATAATGCATGAGTAAAAAGTACTTGATCCATTGCTTCCTAATAAGGCAAAAACTTGCTATGATAGGTTTATGAGAAGCCTCTGAACATGAGTGATCCCTGATAAGACCAAGAGATCAAGGAGAAGAGATGATCCAGTTCATTATTTTTGCCTGGTTGACAATTTAAGCAAAGAAAAGTCCTAAAGAAGATGCCCCCACCCACTGTTTTTATTTTCTTTAGATTTTATTTATTTATGCATACAAGTGCTGGGGTACAGCCAAAGGCACAGGGGGTGAGACGATTCATCAGAAACTGAGTAGGGAGCAGAACAGGGAGATCGACTGAAACCCACTGTTAAAGGGAGAAGCAGGTGAGGCAGGAGAGATCTGCTGTGCCATGTGGGTCCCCTCTATAGCTAGGGATCAAACTCGTACTGCAGCGGGTGTGGAAGACCCACAGAGTGGCGCTCAACCCCTTGAGCCACCAGCAAGGCCTCCCACTGCTTTTTAAATCTTTTAAAAATATGAGGCATTAGGTTCTCTGACATAAAAAAATGAATGAGGACTTCTTTGTATTCATTCATTCTTATACAGCTCAAAGGTAACTTTCAGATTTAGTTTGGATGCCTGTTTTTGTAGGTAAGAAAGGAGACCAGGAGATGAAGAATCCACAGCTGCACAGCCAGTTTAGTGGTGGAGCTAGAAGGAAAATGCTGGGGTCAAGACACCTAACTTAATGTTTTCCATTAACTCCAATCCTAATACCCTTCCCATTTCATATCAGGTGGGGGCTTATATGGAAAGATAGTGTGAGAGGCACCAAGGGGCAGACATGGGCAATAGAGAATAATTTTTTATTCTCCATTTTTTCACGGTAAAGTAAAAATGGAATGTTTTTCCTAAAAGGACTTGTCAGTTGAACCAGACACTTCATGTTCCAGAACTAATTGTGATATCTTCTGGAGGGCATTAGCTCAAGTATGTTTATTATAACTGCCAAAACAAGCTCAGAGGATCCCCAGCAGTTACCAGAAATGGTGTTTTCCCCTCTTTCAAACCATTTCTAAGATGCTCCCTGGCCATTCCTGCCTAGGAACTTTGTTAATCTTGTCTGTACTTAAATGCTGCTGGAGTGAGAACTCCAATTAGTCAAGCTGGTCTAGTTTTACCAGCTGCTGACAGCAAGGCAGGCATTGGCCTGGGGAAGTGATTGTTTCTAACCAACTAACACAATGAATAGTGAATAAGATGGATGGATGTTACTGTAGAAGTTACTAGTAGAAGGCTGGATGTCTCTCAGGCAGAACTCAAGAGATTTTATTATGACTTAATCAAGGCCCTATCTCTTCAAGAAAAAGAACACTATCAAAGAAAATGGAGCTCACTATGGAATCATATCAAATAAGGACTACAAGACAACATTTACCAGTGTTCTTACAGTGCTTTTGAGATGAAGAGAGACCATGAACAGAGAATCCTCCCCGTCAAATTATGAACCCATCAAACTAGTAATGCCATTATCTATTTAAATTATCCATCTAATTTTCCTTGCTTTGATTTCCCTGTTCCTGAAACAATCACCTAACAAATGGTCCCTTAGATTTATGTCCCCAAGTTACTGGTAAACACTAGGTCAGAGACCTTATTTAGCCCATCAGATTAAGAGTTAAATTTCACAATAACGATCAACATTCTTTTTTTTTTAAGCATCGGCATAGTTGTTTATTCATCTACTATCTTGGGAGTTTAATAAATAAGAGTCAACAGAAATCAGAGGTCAGCTCTCTGTATACCTGGGTCTGGAAAACTGAAAACCAAATGTAGAAGGAGGTGAACTCATCAGTTCTTTACTGGGAAGACTGTCTCAGCAGTGAACCAGCTGCCCCCTCCCAGTCTGTTATCATCATCACACCCCTTGCAGCTGTCACATCTGTCTGTTCAGCAGACTATTCCCTTTTGGTGAATTGTGTATATGTTGATATGACAAAGAATAGCAACCAGAACATCAGTTCTAAGAAAGTACCCTGAAAAAGAACATTTTGGAAATCATCACTAAGTACTACCCACTTAGAATATAAAAAAGAAGAGTACCTGTCTCCTTAGATCTCTTGTCTTCTTGGTCATTTTATCAATTGCAATGTTTAGAGGATCTCCTTTTTCTTTCCTTCCAGTCTATTAAGAAAAGAGAAATAATTTGGGGTTTAGAAAATTCAATGTTAGAAACGTTAAAAGTTAAAAAAAATCAGAAATACACTGGAGTTGAAGAGTTCGAAAATTTTTAAAAAAAGATTTTCAATAGCACCTAATATGATTTAATCTCTAAAGTTGGTTTAAACCTGATATTAAAATTAAAACTGATGAAAATCAATATTCTCAAGATGGTTACACATATTCAACTCAATGAAAATCTATGTTTTCTTCCTTTCTTCAAACAGCCATCATATAACACAGCAGGGATATTTTGATTTTGTTTTCAAATATAAATGTTTTAGGCTGCTCTACTGTACAAACATACTACTTCATAGAATGATAGAAACTAAGTTAGAAAAGACATATAGAGCAAATCACCAGACTTTCATCATAGATCATAATGGGACTTGTACATCAGAATCAAAAGATGCCATTGTTTCTAATCTGTTTTATCATGCTGTGGAATATAAAATATGATAATAAGGAACCCAGAGATTGGGGTTCTAAGGAAACTTTTCCTTGTGAATATAACAGGCAGAGGTAAAGCAAAGAAAAAAAAAGCATGTACACAAAACAATAAGTTATTGACTTGAAAGTTTCACCTATAAGTACTTTCTTTTTTTTTTTCTATTTTTGATGGCTGTAATAAAACAGCTTAAACCAAACAAAACAGAATCTCTATGAGCTTTTAGAAATAACAGTAAAAACAAGATTTCATGGATTAAAAGTTCTATTTAACTTTATGAATGTTATTATCTGCCCTTTAAAAGAAAAGCTATTTTCAAAAAAGTTATTATCAAATCTATTAAGTTACCTAATCTTTAGTCAGATACCCACAGATATATTTATTTATGGTTCTAGTAGCAGGCCAACTGTTCCACACTCAGTCTCTGTAAACACATGAGGTCTCTGCAGTAGTTTGTGTGATGAAATGAAATCCCTGGTCACCAGTTGTGCATAAAGGGGTCAAGTATTTTGAAGATC
The DNA here is from genome assembly GCA_019455555.1 of Galemys pyrenaicus. Classification (NCBI taxonomy): domain Eukaryota; kingdom Metazoa; phylum Chordata; class Mammalia; order Eulipotyphla; family Talpidae; genus Galemys; species Galemys pyrenaicus. The sequence continues at coordinate 426,211 of JAGFMF010011763.1, forward strand.
CATAGAAATCACAAGTGATTCCACTTTCAGATATATATCTGTAGAATATGAAAACTCTAATTTGAAAAGATACACGCACCACTATCTTCATTGCACCAATATTCACAATAGCCAAGTCATGAAAACAATCTAAGTGCTCAACATGTTTCTGAGTATTCTCTACCACTGACCAAATCCAGAACACATAATACTATCAGGTACTCATCACATCTGCATTGAAAGCAGCCATTTTTCTTTCCTGCAACTTGCTTAGTTAACCACTTTTCCATAAAAAAAAAATATATATATATTTATATATATATGTATCCCCACAGAATTTCCATTAAAAAACAAACAAACAAAAAAAGACTACATGTGTGCATAATCATCAAAAATCGTATAATTTCCTATCATTTCAATTCCATAACTCATATGATGTCACCTTTGGATGTATACACTGAAGTATATAAGTAGAAAGTTTAAAATAAAGTGGCTCATATTTCCCAACTTTGAAATATAAGCATAGGAGTAGCTGGAAGAAAACAAAGATCTATGGAGAAGAATGACTGCTGTTGTATCTTCAAAGAAAGCTGATCAGGTAGTAAGTATGACTTCAGAGCCCTGGATCTTCATAGTCTGCATGTACTGTGTACAACAAATTAATAGCCAGAGTTATTTCTTTTCTCTTTGACTTTTTCCTTGCAAATAAGATATTTGCAATCAAAATAGAGAGAACATTTACAAAGGTCTGAGCAAGGATCATTCTGAGAACCACAGATTTCTGTGCCTTTTCCACTTATGAGAGCAAGAATCTTACTTTAAAAAATAATAATTATGAGCTTGGTTTAAAATGTGGCTATGACAGGAGAATGCATAATTGAACATTTCGATGTAAAAAAATTTCAAAACAAAATAATTACTTAATAAATACTAAGTATCAGACACTGGGCTCATTTTATCCTGCTGGTGGCATATCATTATTGCCATTTTAAAAAGTGAGGTGATGAAGTTCAGAGCAGGCCTGGGATGAGGGAGAGAAGACTAAAGAACTCAGTAATAAAAAAAAAAAAAAAAAAAAAAAAAAAAAAAACACCNAAAAAAAAAAAAAAAAAAAAAAAAAAAAAAAAAAAAAAAACACCTACTGTAATATTTTAGAAAGTCAAAAATAATGAAAATAAATTTAAATAAAGACATGATCTAACAGGCCAGGAAGGATTATAGTGAGGTAAATGAGGTGAGTCACATGTATACAGGTCAGATATCACTTTTTTAAACTTTAAAATATCGGTGGATATATTTATCTTTAAAAAAAGAATAAATCATTGCTTATCTAAAATCAAATTTAACTGGCATCTGTATTTTTATTTTTATGTGCTAAATCAGCTATACCTATCCACACATGTAATAGGGATACTTGATTATAGCTGGGGTTGTTTACAGACACACATGTGAAGTCTCTGTTGCCCAGTTCTATGACTAGAAGGCAACGGTGGACTATGCATTTCATTTTGCTCAATAATAAATAATATGCAGATGTAAAGCATGTATGTTCCTTAGATGTGAGGCATCCTGTTGGTCAACATGGGTAACATGCAAAAATTACGTTCATCAAGCTCCTAACCCAGGTGTGTGAACCTGAACTTGAGACTAACAACTGTGCAACAGGATCAGCTTGCTAAAGGGCTAAATGAGTCACTCAGAAAAGGGCAAAGACATTGCATTTGGGAAGTATTCTCACCGCAGAATGTCACTAGGTCACTCGATCTTAAATCATAGGTAAGATAGGAATAAAAAAAAGAAGTATACTTGAAAGGATGGAATGGCAAAAAGTAAGGCATCGAGACAAGGAATAGCAAGGCAGGTTCTGGGAAGATCATCAATGAAATGGACCAGCCTTTTCTCCTTGACTCTTCTCCATGTGAAGGGACTGGTTTGGCAAGCTGTGAAGAAGTAATTTTTATATGAATTCCTTTAGTGTGTGATTACTCCAACTGTATTTTGATCTGCAAGACCAGCACTCCATAAAACTGTGCAATATTTTACAATACTGGGTTTCTCCACCTTTCAAGTCTTTGACTAAAGGCAATTAAGAAAAAAATCAGTAGGCTTGCATTCCATATTTATTCTCACTGTTTACGAAGGCTAGGAATGATTAAAAAAAAAAAAGGACTAAATCTGAGAAAATTTGGGCCACTGAAATAATAACAATAGTGCTTTAATCTCAAATTTACAAAGCAAATGGGGATTTGAAATCATCACTCCTTACTTTTCTGTGCTCTGTGTCCATAGTGGAAATACTTTTAAAGTATCACCTTAAAATGGGTAGGATGACAATCAGAAAGACAAAAGAAAAAAGGACTCTAGCTTCCTGGTGGTGGCCCTCCATTGTTAGGCTCTATGTCTGTGGACTAATGATTTGCCCATTTGTTTGAGTTTTCTCATGAACACAATGGATAACATAATATATGCCCTGCCTTCTTCACCAGGTTAGCAGGACAATCAATCACAACGTCAATGTACTGGAAACAATAAAAGGCATTAACAGTAGTCAGGGTAATTAGGAAAGTATTTCTGCTGTGGAAAAAAAATGAAAGGATTGATTTGGAAACTACATGAAAACTATTTTTGGATCATCTGGACTTGTGCTTTCTCCACTTGGGCATATAATATATGAAAACCTTGCCAAGAACTAGGATTTCTAAAGGAAAAGTTACTTCTCTTTAAGGAAGGAATACTTGGAGCAGTACATTTTAATATAGCTAGTGTGAGATATTTCTAAAGGTGAAATGAGGGGCAAAAACTTCAGAGGAATTTCTTAACATAGTAAGTTCTTGAATATATTTGTTAAAAATGAAATAGAACTTGATGATCTCGAGCAAATTCTTAGTTACCAGGAAATGAACCAGACGCCTCACCCCACTCTCCCCCCATGTCTTGCAAATTCTATAACCTAGAAGAAGCCTTACCAGTTGAAGTTTTTATACCTTCTTCATTTTTACACCATCACCGAATAATAAGAAAATATGTGGTTTTAAGTCATTATCTATTTACTCCCTATTTTTTTGAACAGAAGTAAACAAGAAACAGTTATAACCACCCTCTACCAGTAACTATCTAAGTGAACCGCCTGTCTCTCTAGTCTGCAGACCTGCCATCTGTAGCAGGGGCCAGAGATAAGCTAGAGGACTGGGACATGTAAGAAACCAAAAAAGCCTCAGGGCATGTGACCACACTTCCCTTGTTATAAGGAAGTTCTTACAGCTTCCTTGCAGGAAGGACTGTGAATTGACAGGCAATCTGTCAGGATTTTCTCATTTCTAAAGTGTGGATAAATGCTTGCCTTGTGGGATTATTATGAACCTTCTAAGAGACATGACCTGTCATATGTTTGGCGCAATACCTGACATAGCACAGGTAACTCAATGAACGCTCATTTTCTCTCCTCCCCCATCTGATCATTTGTCTCAAAGATGAGGATGTGTAGAGAGATGAGCTCACTGAGTATTACCACCACACAGCTAACTGTTGTCTGACCAGGACCTCCAGACTCCCAGGGCTGTCCCCATTATTATATATCTAACACATCCCCTTTCTCTAAAATTCAAGGACTCCACGATTGTTAGAGTTTTGTGTCTCTTTTCAAAGGCCATCAAAATGAAAACTCAGTTTGAGGTGTATGTATTGGTTCTGTCAGGTTTATTCTGCAGACTTTGTGTGTCTTTCTTAGACCTGCTCCCCACTTACCATCTTTTATCTTTTATCTATACCTAAAGAGAATGAATCTGAAGTAGAGATAACCACATAATAGATATATTTTTAAAAGAAGACAGGTGGAGTGCTTGCTCACATTGCTCCACATGCCTTTCTTACTGCCATCTGTTGCGTTAGGGAGGTGCATGATTATTAAACTTTATTTTTTTAGTATTTTTTACAAAATAGTGGGTAGATCTATGGCTCCAATTGAAGGAAATTAATTTCCTGATTTAAATTTTTCATGGGTCCTTTATTTCACCAGTCACTGGCTCCAAATTCAAGGCCAGTTTTCCAATGTATCAGATGCTGTCAGGGAGATTTTCAGATTTTAGGTTTCATTATACACACCAAAAAAATTGGAGTTTTTCTCAAATGAATTTCAAAATCAATTGAAATTCTGAATTTTATAATTACTTCAACAAGTCTGGAGGAAAAAAATCTCCTCTACTTTGTATGGTTTTTTTTTTCCTTCTTTCTCTCCCTCTTTTACCATATCAATTATAATTACAATTATAATTAATGTACTTATATGCTGAATATTACATAACTTATACCAACTCTCTAATGTAAAAAAACAAAAGATATGAGATATTAACTTCTTTTTAATTTCTGAAATTGACTTTTTTAAAGTCTATTCTCCATTCCTGTCTCTCATCCCATCCTAAACACATAAATCAATTCAAGTGGCTGCTCACTGTGGCCACGTGAACATAAATCTACCATCTTTACTGTTTTTTGTCAGGTCCAAGGTTTCATGTTAGTTTCAGGGGATGGTATTATTATATAATAAGTGGGAGATGGCTTTGAGAAGGCAGATGTTTATCACTTTTTTTTCTTTTCCTCAAAGATACCTGCTAACTTGATTGAATGCATGAGCAAACTTCAAAATATTACAAAGCTATAACCCTAAAATATTTAATGTACAGGTAACTAATCAAATACAAACTTTGTAAATTGTTTTTATTTTAAAGAAGTGAAGTCAAAATAATCAGAATGGCAGAAAGCAATAATGTACCATGCACTCTATCTCCAACACATTTTCCTGTCATTTAAACCTATGACACAGGCAACAGGAGGAAAGACAAAAAATTATGTATTGATCCAGCAGTCATCCTGTCACATTTGGAGAATTGCCCATCTATCTGCAAACCCTATATATAGAAATAATAGTCTTATTAAAATAGTACCTTTATTTAGAACATTGAACAGCTCACAATCTCTTATTATTTGCAAGTCATAGTCTGAGAATGTGGACCTTTCCTTTGACTATGTTGTACAAGAAATGGGCAATATGTCTTTAGAATGGATGAGATTCAGCAGTGGTCAAATCAAACTGATGGTCCAGATACTTTGACTACATCATGACTTAGCTTTCCTGGACCCCGAGATGAGGTAGGAAGGATGGCAAAGTTAGGAAGGGAAAAATGGAAGACAAAGTTTCAGGGCATAAATGTCTGATATTTCTCTACAATACCTCATCAATGCTCAAGGAAAGAATCATAACTATATAAAAAGGGACTATCAGACAGGCATTTATCAGTAAGCCTCACAGGTCTTACACATTAGCACAATATCAGTACACATCAGGCAATGTACAAGTAAGGACTGGCATGAGATCAGGGGTCATCATTCTTGGTTTACACCTCCCCAGTAATCTACCATATTCTTTTGGTTAAGTCTTCTCATTTTTTCCTCTCACTCTCAACCATGGGGTTCTGACCAAGGAATAAATTTATGAAAACACCTAAACAAGAAAGAAAGCTACTATAAGATTGTATGCAGAATTATTGGGAAAGAGACATTTTTTTTTTTCACAAAGGGATTGCTAAAGTCTCAGGAGATGAACTTTAAGCTACCTGACAAGTCTGAAAAAATGTCCCTTATGGCACAGCTTAGATGGGCAGTGGGATGTGGGGAAAGAACAGGAGGAAGAGAGGTAAATTTAGGGCAGAGAAGGAACAAGGATTTAATAAGAAACAGAAGATAAGGAAACAAAGCAAAGAAAAAGTACAGTCACTTTTGGAGTAAAAACTTGTAAAATGGAGTAATAACTTGTAAAATAAAGTTTAGAATACAATGTTTGCTTTGCTTGGCATTATAGCCTTAGAATCTGTTGCTATGACTGTCACAGAACAGGAATCCAATAGACTGTATTAAATAAACGTATTGTACTATATCAATACATGGGATCCTTACCAGTTGTACTTAGAATTATAAGTATCCATCAGTGGGCTTCCCAGCTCATAAATTCCCCCATGTCTATTGATGCTTAATTTCTGTCACTTACAATCAAAAATATGTGACTACATACAAGATCTCAAAACAATTGCAAGACAGAGTGGTAGAAAAGGGATAACCCAGCTAATATCTGCCAAGGACACAGCCCAGAAACCTCTCTGCGGAGCTAAGTCTTTTGCACAGTGTTTTCCCCAACACTGTGCCACCTCAAACTCTAGACTCTAGTATCATATTCCTTCCCTAAATTCTGCTAATCACTAGCTCTGAGAAATTGCCCATGGAACAATCTCTGGAATTCCAACTTTTCCTCAAGTTCTTTTTTCCATGACCTACCTAGAGTAGAGCTCCACCACACCATACTTTGTCAATTGCCCTCCCTCCTCATCCTCAGTGTGGCCTGTTAATATTCCTCAATCCATTTAGTTCTTACTGGTTCCTTACTTTACTAAATACTTGGGCCCATATTTTAAGACTTTATAACTAGCTGTCTTCTTGTATTTGCCCTCATGCCTGATCAATCTGTCCCTTTCAACAACTCAAAACTCATGTTGTTACCTGACTGAAAGAGGCTATTACCCCTGCTCCAGGGAATTTAAGTTTCTAAATTGATATATACTTTGAAGATAATCCTCTTCAACTGAATCCTTCAGTTAAGTGCTGCACTAGGTAATGCGGATGTTAACAATAGACCATCTGGATAATGCATCAAGTTTTCATGTGGCTGCAGAATAGAACTCGAGGTTTTAATGACTGCTGTATATAGTGTATGTTTTTGTTTTCTCCTAGAGGACTCACCATGATACTCCTAATAAGTGGTCCAGAAATACATGTTTATGGTTAAAAGGATGAATAGTCAAAGTAGGTACCTAGAGATCGGAAGTATGTGTGAAAGGGATAGGGATGAATGATTTGGAAAATGTAGCCTAAAAATAAAGTTCACCTAACTCACAATTGCGGATCAAAGCCATACATATGAAGTGGTTGGCACCTGTGAAATATTACAGTTCTTGCTGCTGAATTTCTTTTATCAACACAGTTGTAGTCCTCAGTGATTATCTGTCCAAAAACACTGCAAGAAGACATATTTCTTCAAATTCATCCTCCCAAGCTCCCAACCTTGGGTGATTGCTGAAAAACCAGGGTTAATTAACCACATACTCCTCCAAAACCCATGAGAGACCACAAACTGAGCAAACTGCTAAAAAATGCTATTTTATCTTTGCATTTAAGATGAAAGTATCCAAGGCAAAGTGCAAATTCCCACTGATTTTTAAATACACACAAACACATACAAACCCATAAATGATTTACATTTCAATGAAATTTTAATTTTGCTTCATTTTTAAGTGCATAGTCCCCACTTAGTTACAGTTAAAGATAGCAACACCTGAAGAATCCCTAGAGTCTGCCATTTTCCACACCTCAAAAAGAGGTCAATATCTGAGTTCACGTTGCTGAGACTTTACAGATTTCGGACAGTTTTCAGACAGAGTGTCAACTTAGTTTAAGGGAAGTCTTTTTTTTTTTTAGATCTCCAAGTCTTGGATCAATTTACTTCCTTTATAATTCCTTCACCACACTTTCCGGTCCTCCATTTCACAGCAACCTACAGTCCTTTCAGAATCTATAGCCATTTATTTCATTGATTTAGGCTCTTGTAATCGATTCCCACTCAGGCAATAATTATATATTGTGTATAGCTCTCCTATTGTTAATTGAATTTCAGATATCACACTCAAAAGCTAAAATACAGATGTATAAAATGTATCATTATGATCCTGTATTGTTTAGAAACTTCTCATAAGTTTCTAAACTTACATATATGCATCTTCTTTCCCAATTAAAGTAAAGGAGCTTAAGGAGAATGTATCTGTCAACTAGGGCTGCTATAACAGAATACCATAGACTATGTGGCTTAAACAACAGAAATTAATTTTCTCACAATTCTGGAGCTTGGAATGTCCAAGATTAATGCCCAGCATTGTGGTTTCTGGTGACAGCTCTCTTCCGGGCTCATACATGTCTACATTTTTGCTTGTCCCAACACGGTGGAGAGAGAAATTGCAGTAAGATTGCTAACATCTCCTCTTATAAGGGCATAATCCCATAATGAAAGCACTGTCCCTTTTGCCTCATCTAAATTTAATTATCTCCCAAAGTCCCCATCTCCAAATACCATCACACTGGGGGTTAGGGCTTTAAATCATGAACTTTGGAAGGACACAATTCAGTCCATGGCTGACAGAAAAATGCCAGTCAATTACACTTCCTTGAAACTCTTAAGATTCTTCTACAGTGCCTTGAATGGAATAAGAACTGAGTAAATCTTAAGTATGCATAAATATATACATATAAATATGTGTTGAACAAAAATGAAAATGAATGATTGGTATTCTAGATGTTTGACATGATTACAAGATATGGATCATTGGGGGCAGGACTAGTGTGGTGCAAAGGTAGAGCCGAAGGGGAGCGCTCTCTCACTGTTGGTAGAGTGCTATTGTCACTTCATCTCTTTCTGCACACATCCCATTCCTTCTATGTTCAAAATCTCTCCTGAAGACAGAAAGCCAAGCTTTCAACTAAATGCATGGGACTAAGATGTATGTACAAATGACAGAAGAAACATAAGTAGTAAATGACTTACCAAATCTTTCTCTTAAAGTAGTGGCAGGTAGGAATAGATAAAGGAGAGGACACCGGGCATCAAAAGGGACTAGGTCTAGGGAACGGCACTCCTAAATGACAGGAAGAATTCTGAATGGGACAAAGCAGCAGACTGTACTAACAAACACCTTCTGTTCAACAGCCCTACAGTTAAGAAAAAGGAGGAATTTTTCTGAGTGACAGGGAGCAGAGGAAATAGGCAGTTTGGCATAGCAGGTACCTTTACATGTAGGAATCCCCAAAGAGATCTCGTTACATGATTCTGAACCAAGACATTTTTTTGCTTGCTAAATCAATTCTGACCCCATTTGATCTTTGCCAAAATCTAGGAGGATGACCTCTTCCTTTCTTCTTGAGCGTCACCTATTCTATATTATTATTATATATCTTGGCACTTTCTCTTTCCTCTCATGCTCTTGCCCAAAAGGCTAGTACTGTCTGGAAAGCAACAACACAGGTCCTGGTCATTTTAAGACTTCTCACTATAGGGGCCGCCCTGGTGGTGCAGTGGATTAAACAACGCACTATGGAGCAAACCGCAGCCACTGCAGCATAAGTTCGATCCCTGCTGCCGGCCAGGGAGGGGACCCACACAACGTAGCAGACCTCTCTTGCCTCGCTCGCTGCTCCCCTCAGCAGTGTATTTCAGTTGATCTCCCTGTTCTGCTCCCCACTCTGTCTCTGGTGAATTCTCTCACCTCCCCGGACTCTGGCCTGTGCCCCAGCTCTTGTATGCATAAATAAATAAATTAAAAAAAAAGACTTCTCACTATAATGGGACTAAGAGAGAATACTATTATCTGTAAATTCAAAATAACTAAATAAATATTTGAACTACTTATACACTTGCAAACTCTAGATAAAGCTGTTAACTTTATTGTTAGCCTTTCGTGTTCTTTTATTGTCAGGAGTAGTTCTTATCAAGCCCTGAATTCTTTTTCAATTTCCCAAACCCACTCTCAGTTCTGACTGGAAGACCAGGATGCTCCTCACCTCTATCACCATGGTCTAGGAGACCAGCAACAGCTGACCAGAGAGGAAGCCTCACAAAGAAGCAAACGTGGGCCTCCCTGGGGGTCTAAGGGTTAAGTCTCAGCGCTACCACCATGAAGGTCCACTCATCTCAATGGCCTGAGTTCAGTCTCTGGCCAGCGTGGTGATCTATGTAGCACAGAAGACTTCTCCTCTCTCAGCAGTGTACTTCAGTAGGTCTGCCTATTCTGCTCCTTACTCTTTCTCTGGTGAATCCCCTGACCACCCTCTACCTCTGGTCTGCACCCCAGTTCTTCTACACAAAAATAAATAAAAATCTTTATTAAAAAAACAAAAACAAACAAGCATGCCCACTTAGGCATGAATGAGTCATGTTTGTCTCTGAAGTCCTTCTCATTGAGGACATTTAAACCCTCCAAAATAGAACAGTCTTTTGGGGTATTTGCTCACACATGAAATCAATGAAAACTTTATGTGGCAAATAGCATTTTTGTAGCATCACAGTTAAAAACTAAACTAAGTAGAAAGCAGGCCGAAACCCTGGAACACATGTCTCACATCGTCCCAAATATTCCTCACTATGTGGCTCCCATAAACACCATCTGCTGTGTTAATTTGTAAAGAATTACAAGGTTCTTAAAATTACACTTTGCTCTCTGTAGTGTACACTGTGTCTATTAAGGGGGAGAGTTGAGAATGCACATCACATCCAGCCAGACACTGAGATCTTTTTCCTTCCTATGCTGAGATCTTACTGAAAGTTTTCTAGGTCTGCATGGAATTTTAAGAAGCACATCGTATTCTCTCAAGACCAGCTGTAGGAAAAAAATTCAAAACAAAGTACACACGACAAAACCTTTGCCTAGATTATAATCCTAGCAATTTATACATTTTCCAGTTGTGTGCACATCTCCCACTTCACTGGGATCCTCATGACAGTGTAAAGTCCTTAGTTAAAGGACTTCAAAGTTAAAGAGAGTGAATAACCAAATTGAGAGAACTTCTTAGGTGAGACTTAATTCTTCATTGCTTACTCCTGACCTTCAGGTCCTTCTCCCTTGGGTGGTAGCAGGGAGTGTATTTGCTTCCCAACTTAGAACTTCAGAAAAGCAGCATCTGTTACCACACACACATGTCAGACAATGCAGAGTTATGGTAACACACTGCCAATGTAAACATCTAGTTTAATTATATCTCTAAGACATTGTTACTAACATGGTACATGGTGGCTAGAAATGAGAAAGAGTCTTTGGCTCCATAAACCTAGGCTAGAAACTGTTCACTTGAGATAGTTGTTACAAATGCAGATTCCTGGGTCCCTCCACCGAGAGATTTCATTTAGTTGCTCTGGAGGAGGCTGGATAGCTTCATTTATAAGCACTTTTAAAAATCACGGATGAGTTCTAGAAACACAGGAACGAGGCAATGATCCCAACAGGACTAATCATTTGATTCATTGAAATCTTTCCAATGGTAGACCAAGAATCTGTATTTTCAGATTTCCATGAAATTCTGTTCATTTGTTTAATTTAGGAGTGATGAGCTGCATAGTATTTACTGGTAGTAAGTCTGAAATAGGACCCAAGGTCCACAATTAAGGCAATTCTGCTTAATTCCCAGTGAATTAATCACTCTATCGCAAAGACGAAAGTTTCTAAACCAAAACCACTTAATTAGAAGAGAAAAGCTGTACTGCCTGAAAACTGAAACAACACAGACATAGTCTGACACATCACTTCAGAAGTCCCTGCATAAAGAAAAAAAAACTTAAACCAATTTTTCCCAATTCCATGCTTGTCATTGTCACATTTACATGTAGACATCAAAATAAAACAACCTAGATGCAACAGACAAAGAATAAAGGAAACTGTTGATCTTAGTAAAGCATGGAAAGCTAAACAAAATTGTGCAAGTTCTAACACACACACAGGATCCTGATTCAGGCAGTGTTTTAAAGAATCTACTAGTAAGTCCAAATTTATACTCTGCTGATTTCCTAACATTTTCTGAAAAATTAACTCCCAAGTTACTCTTCCCAAGTTGCCAACTCTCTGCTTCCTTGTAAGTACATCTCAGTCCACAGAAAAGTGTTTTTCTAAACACCACCATAATACTGTGCTATATGCCAACTCTATCTTCTTTTCCCCAGCCTGAAGCCCAGAGCAAGTCCTGCCTCTAACTGACTGCAGAGCCTACACTTAATTCACCCTGATCTCAATCACAATAGCATTGAGCACAGGCACTTTCTTGCTGCCAAGCTATAGAATCCTCTTCAGACAAATCCCTGCATAGCCTTCCTCCTTTCACTGGCAAGCTGGCACTGAGTGGTCTTAGCCAACATCCCTCCTAATCAGACATCTGGCTGTAGCTGCAGCCTAAATTCCAAGCTTTGATGAAAAAGGCAGGAGTAAGGCTAAAGGTTGTTGCTTAATATTTTCTCTGTTCACACAGAATAAGCTGAATTGAATGAATCACTGTTGCTTCCAATTATGTCATTAAACCTGTAAAAAACTGGGTTTCTAACACTGATGATAAGGAAAGAAATTATTGGTACAGGTTGGCAGTAATCCCAAATTGTTTGATGATGCATTTGTCAATTGCATATATAATGTAGTAGGGTAAAATGGAAATATAATTTATGTTTTGCATTTGAATGTATGTGTAAATGAATGTGTTTGTGTATGTAAATGCACATGTTACAAATTCATCTGTCTTTATCTCTTAACTGGAGGAGTGTACCCTCTCCTCTAGAACATAGCACTATGAGAGAAAGACCACATCTCCCTATATAGGGTTCAGTGTCTATCAGTATAACATGTTAGAACCTGTATACAATACCCCCATAGGAGTCTATCCTCATTAAATTCTTATAGTTAGTAATGGGATACTGTTACTTCCATGTGACTGTGGGAGTCAAAATGTTATTGCCAAGTTTCCCTGCTGACCAGTGAGGAAGATGAGTTCTCAAACTCATCTCTATTGACTTGTTTCTGTGTATCCATTAACTATCAATTCAGCCCTGTGGTGCACAGTCCTAAAAGTCATCTTAGTCTCCGAGGGCTTGCAACACTAAAACAGGGTTATTTCATTCTTAAATAAATTGAGATTGCAAATGTAACTTCTAGTATACTCCCCACCTGACCTTCATACCTTCTCCCATACCTTTCCCCACACCTTCCTCTCCTTCAAAGAAATTTGAAGCAGAAACAAAAAGTACTAGCTTACATCTCAACTCTGCTACCTACTAACTGTGTAATCCTTGATAATTTACTTAAACCCACTGAGTATCAGTCCTCACAGAAAAATTCTGAAAACAATACCTAAGCAAAGTTGGGGTGAGATAGTGCATGAAAAATCTTTCTCTGAGTCTAGCATGAAAATGGTATCCAATAAACAGATACCTTATCCTGACAGTTTTCTCCTTCTCTATAGTAAACATCTTAAAGTGAGATACGTGCCTAGCATTTGAAACATAACTGGAAGGAACATGAATGAATTGAAAGTTCTAGGGAGAATATATTGTTTTATAAACTAGATATGGGTTTACCAACACTTGTCATTTGAAAATAACTTAACATCTGAATGTTTTTTAACACTCATGAAATTTTCATCATTTTAAAGTCCATTTATGACACAATATAAAATCAAGGCAAATGAAAAAGGAGAAAGAGATCTGGACCCTGGAATTTCACCAATAAAGTAGAGAGGCTAGCACTGATGATTGTGGTTTCTTATGCTAGAGAGAGATGAGGTGCAAATGTTGGGGACTGATTCTTCCTTTTCAGTCCTATGAATGGGTAATGAAATCAGTAGTGAACATACTTCACCGATGATTTTAATCAAACTGAGCACCTATGCAAGGAAGAGGGAGATGCCCCAATTGGCACAAACAAATTCTATTTCAGTCACCTTCATTTGGCATGTCAAGGAAGTGGTGCCTGATGAAAAGAGGAAGCCAGGCAGCAGACCAGCCATGTCTGACCCACACTGATGGGAAGTCAGCAAGGGGAGGTGCAAATCACTTACACACACCTCAGTTTGTGGGGGTCTCCAGAAAGGGGCCTGAGCAGTAAGAACAAACCTTGTACTCTGTGCCTTCCACTATGATGAAAAGTGCAGAGAGTGGTCGCTAGAGGATTATTTTAACCCATTTATGATGCCTCTTGAAGTTCTTTGCTAAAATACTAATAGAATTGAGAAGGATGTTATGTAGATAATTTACTTAGTGGATTTTCATCTGTTTCTACCATTAGTCTATAAATTTCATGGGATTAGTAACTTCATTTGTCTAGATTATTTATATGGGTTTTAGTAAGTCCAGTGCATATAGAGAATACATAGGTTCTCAATAAAGTGACCTGGTGGCACAAAGGTTAAGGTGCAGAACCATGAAGCTGCCCAAACCCACCACAGCATGAGTTAGATCCCTAGTCAGGGAGGTGACCCACATGGTGAAGCAGATCTCTCCTGCCTAACCCACTGCTCCCCTCAATAGTGCATCTCAGTCAATCTGCCTGTTCTGTTCCTGACTCTGTCTCTGGTGAATCCTCTCAACCCACATACCTCTGGCCTGTACCCCAGTTCTTGTATGCATAAATAAATAAATCTTCAAAAAAATAATAAAGTGACCAAAAATGACTGTCATTTTATAAAATAGAAAGTTGGTCTCCAACTAACTATAGGTTGGAAGAGGGAAGATTAGAGAGTTAAAAGCAAACTGGTCCCATAAGCAGTCCACTGATTAGGGAATTTAGGATAAAGAATTAGGCATAGCCATGACAGTAAGCAAAAAATTAGAAGGGGGGAAAACTGGATAATGGTAGATATATGGAAGACACAAAGAAAAAGGGAAAATATATAAATTAAAACAAGGATTTGCTGAAAACCGTACCCTGGATTTTGGGAACTCTGGCACTATGGTAGATACAAAGCAAAAGCTACCAAGGGGATAGAATAACAGGCCAGGAATCTAATTGCTATTACTGAGGAGAAGTTACGTGGGGATAGTCAAGAAGTGAGAAGCCATGCACAAAAGGGACGTTCAAATCCTGAGTGAAATCAACAGTAAATTTAACTAAAAGGTGAGCACTGTTGATGGAGGATAAAAGAATAGAAAAACTGGAAAGGAGGCACCTTAGGACCAGAGATCTGGCTCACACAAGGAGGTGGGGTAGAAGGGATGAACAGCCAGTAACCCAACTATATAAACAAAGATCCTTAGGTGCCGATGACTGCTATAGGGAGAGTCAGACCAAAAGTAAAGATAGGAGAGTGAGCTCTATCTCCAGAATGCACTGGAGAATCTCAGTTCTCTTTTAAATTCTACATTCTTGATTCAAAGATATGTTTCTCCTCCCCCCTTTTTAGAGATGATTTATAATAAATGGATGTAGGATTAAAGAAAAACAAAAAACAAATTCAAAGTCAAAGTCAATAAGCAAGCCACTCCATGAAGGAGTGAGTCCCTCCCAAGGAGAAGAAAACTGTATAAGCCCAGTCTCTGCACTGGCTCAGGGCAGCCGTCCTTCTGCCCACCTGTGACTATGAAGGTGCTTCTCTTCACCACCTCTCTCCTCTGCAGTGCAGCAGCCTTCATGCATGCCCATGACCTGTCCCATGCCGGGGTTTCTCTTCACTGACCTCCCTCAGTGGAGGTAGCTCTCCTCAAGGTCACCTGCCTGCAACCATGCAGGCCTCTCTCAGCAAAACTGTCCCTTTTGGGGGCAGCTCTTCCTGCCCACTTGTGTCTATGCAAGTGTCTTTCACTTTCCTGTCCCTTTTCCTGCTCTTTAAAATAACTAACATCGGGTCTCCCTGGTGGCGCATTGGGTTGAGCAATGCACTGTGAGGCAGACCCTGGCCACTGCAGCTATCCCAGCTGCCTACCAAGGAGCTGGCCCACATGGCGCAGTGGACCTCTCCTGCATCGCTCACTGCTCCCTTCCCCACTCTGTCTCTGGTGACTCCTCTCGCAACCCAGGATTCTGTCTTGTACCCCAGCTCTTGTATGCATAAATAAATCTCCTTAAAAACAATAGATAGATAGATAGATAGATAGATAGATAGATAGATAGATAGATAGATAGATAGATAGATAGATAGATAGATAGATAGATAGATAGATTAAAATAAAATAACATCTCTGCCTCATGGAGAAACTTGCCTGGGAACTTGCCGCGTACTGCTGATCAGGGAACTCTGGTGAAATCTTTCCCAGAGTTAACCCAAGAACCCCACTCTTCAAAATCACTGACTCCCAAAATGACATCAAAGTCATAGGTTTTTTCTTTCCCTTTGCAGAAGCCAGACTGGTAACAAATTCAAAAGGACCTGATCAATCTACCCCTCTTTCCTGAATATATATCTGAACATGACAAGGTCTGGCTTTCCACCATCCAGGGTACACTTCCCTTCCCTTCTCTTCCTCCTTATCCAGAAAGCTCCACAGAAAGCCTCCAGTCCTAGATGGACCCTCTTCGCCTTGACTACTCCTTTCTTTCCTGGTAATGACTCAAGCCTATGAAGTGGGAAATAAAGAGAATAACCAACCAACATTACATGCAGCATAATTACCCTGACGTTATGTCCATAAACTCAGTCATTCCTGGGTATCCAGCAAGCACTGGCAGAGGCTTCTGATTGTGGTGGGCTGGGCCAGGATTGAATTCACAGGCTGCAAATCACACCAGCCCAGCTGACCTTTGTCCTTCTGTGCCCTGGAGTCAGTTACCACCTTCTACTTCAAACAATGGATATCTCTATCAAAGGAGGAGTATTTATGGGATGTCGAGACTTGTATTTGTGATGTGGGCAGAATTGTCGTCCCTCCCCCTATTCACATGCTGAAGCTCAGAATGTGACTATATTTTGAGAAGGATCTTTTAAAAGGTATTTGAGGGCCTCTCTGGTAGCTCAAGGGGTTGAGCACAGGCTGTGGGGCTTCCGCAGCTACTGCAGCATGAGTTCAATCCCCAGCCAGGGAGGTGACCCACATGGCGCAGCAGACTTCTCCTGCCTCACCAGTTGCTCCCCTCAGCAGTGTATTTCAGTACAACTGCCTGTTCTGCTCCCCACTGTTTCCAGTGAATCCTCTCGTACACATCTCCCACCCCACACCATCAATATACTGGTGTATTTGAAACAGAGATTAGACACAGAATAACATAGAGGAAAGATTATGAGGGACAAGACTGCAAGTCAATGCCTCAGAACAAATCCAAGCTGTGGATACCTTGATCTCAGACTTATAGTCTCCAGAACTATGAGGAAAATAAATGCCCATTGTAAAAGACCCTAGTCTGTGGTACTTTATTTTGGTAGCACTAGAAAGCTAACGCCACATGCAACAGGAAACAACCAAGTGATGACTTGTTGAGGTTTCAGCATACAAGATACATCATTGATTCAGGCTCACAAGAAGCCTAAGAGTTCTGTGGGAGGGCTGGTGTAAGAGTGGGGGAAAATCATGGCTGTGAACAGATATCCGAATTGAGTTCTCAGGACGCTGTTTAGTTTTTCATAGCACCAGATCTATGTCATTTAATTGTCTAAATAAGGAAGGAATTCATATGTCATTCAACAATAACAAAATGACTTTCCTAAAACTCAGATCATATTTCTTGCTCTGAATGCCAAGCTGACTTTCTTAGATCCTGAAGTTCTTACCAAAAACCAGAAGCAAACAGATGCAAATAAGACTGATAGATACATAGATACATCTATTTAAAGCAATATTCCTAACAGGCCCTTACACATTTCTCTTTTGAAAAAACAAAGGCAATTTATTTTTACATTATCTCATAATTTAATTCAGATAAAAAAAAATGTGACTTTTGTCTTCTATATGAAAGCTGGCAGGTGCTTCTGATTTAAAAACCTGAGATTGTGTATTTTAAGTACCGTATCCCCTATATGGTTAACTTTTATTTCCTGGTGTCCCTCTCAGTGTTCTTGCTTAACCTACCTGGTGTGTACCTGAGATACCAGAGCAACAACCTTATGTTAACTAAAGAGAGTAACAAAATCCTGGAGTGGCTGGATCATAGCAAAATTCTGGTCATTGTTAGTCATTGAGGACATAGTGGGTAGCAATGCACAAAGCCAAAAGCATGATTCCTTGCCCTCAGAATGGTAGATATTTTTGAGCCATACAATTCTTAATTTGGATTGTTTCCCTTTGCATTGTAAGGTACTTATCAGTATCCCTGATCTCTACCAACCAGATTCCAGTAGTATCCCTTCCCTCAGTTGTGAAAAACAAAAATATCTCCAGACATTGCTAAATTTACTCTAGGGAGGGGTCAAGAATTTGAGAATCATTGTCCTAATGAGTGGAAAAGATGATTTAAAAAACAACTATAATGCAGTAAGGTCAGTGCAATGATGCAGACATAATGCACGTAAAAGGAACCAAGTAAACTGAGGGGCAGTGGTGTAAAAAAGAAAGCTGCTTCCCCAGTGATGATAATGGAAGATTAAAGAATAGTAAAACTGGAAGGAGACACCACAGGTCAGGAACCTGTCTCACACAGGAAATGGGGGGGTAGAAGGATTAACATAACCATTAATCCAGTTATAGAAACTTGGGTCTGTCTCAAGAGGCACAAGACCCAAGCAGGTATCAGATTGCTGCAGGGAGTGTCAGAAGCACAGACCTGAGGTGAACCTATGGAGATTAAGGGACAAACCATCCACCTACAAGGAGTGAGCCCCTCCCAAGGAGAGGAAGAGTATATCAGTGCAATCTCTACACTGAATGGGGCAGCTGCCATCTGCCAGCCTGCAACTATGCAGCTGCTTCTTTTCACCAACCCTCTCCCTCTGCTGCTGCTGTACCATGCCAGGGCTTCTCTTCACTGACCTCCACCAAAGAGGCAGTTCTTCTCAAGGCCACCCGCATGCAACCATGCAGGCCTCTCTCAGCAAACCTGTCCCTTTGGGGGCAGCTCTTCCTGCCTGCTTGTGTCTATTCAAGTGTCTGTCCATTTCTGCTCTTTTAAATGTAACTAACATTTCTTTATCGTGGAGAAACTTGCCACATGCTGCTGAACAGGGAGCTCTGGAGAAAGCTTTCCCAGGGTTAACCCAAGAACTATGCACTCCAAACCCACCAACTCCAAAAACTACATCAGTAAGATATAAAATGAAGACCACACTTGGACAGCTACTATCTGTTAAACAGGACACTTTGCTTACCATGTACATGAGAGTCCATGGATTTTCCTGATCTCTGGGAATCCCCAAACAACCACCAGCAACCAGTTACCATCCACAGACTCAACTATCTCACATCCATAAGGGTCACAGGTAATATGACAATAGTTCCCAGGCTGCTTCCATTGTCCCAGTATAATTAGTAAAAATACCTCCCTTCACTCTCAAAAGTGTCCAGTTTGGATGACAGTAGACCTTCTTATTAGTCTAATTATATTGTCAGACCATCTATTTTAAATCATTTTATATAATTAATTTCACTGTGTGAAAATTCAACCCATGATTTGATCAATATCTTTAATAATACATGTTATCTTACACACTGACCTAAAATCTTCTAATGCCAACCTAACACCTACAAGATAATATTCAAAGAGGGTCTTGCCAATTTGACCCCAGTTTGGTTTTCCACTGTTATTTCCCATTACCACCTCAACACTATGTATTTGTCACTATCCCTGGAACAGATTGTGCTTTTACAACTCCAGACTCTTCCACATGGCATTCTCAATGCCTATTCCTGCCAACATTTATTCAGTATCATGGGCCTCTGTGTTAGAGTGGGCAGTGCCCCACTATTCAGTCTCACCAACCTATGGGAGATGTCCTCTGTATGCTCTGTAGTTGCTTCTGTGTGTGTGTATGTGTGTGTGAGCACGTGTGTTTGTGTGTGTGCACAGGTGCATGGGTACATGAACGTTGTACTTTATCAGTCCTTCTTTTCTTTTCTGACTCATATATCTTATAATTTCTGGCTCATATATCTGTGCCATTCATATTTCCAAAATGTTTTTGTATCACTAATGCCTTGTATTACTTGGTACTTACTCAGTTGACATTTGATACATACTTGCTGATTAATGACAACCATAAGTGACTGCTAAAGTACTAAATGTTCACATTTTAGACACTGAAAAGGAAATTTACTGAGAGCCTACAATGTGGTATGCATGTGGCTCTTGCTTCATAACACACACAAGTAAGAGCCCTAGAAAGTATAGTGAAAAGCCAGTATTTCTCCATCTTAGTCCCCATTTTGCTTCGTTTTTCTGAGACCAGGCAAGTTACCGAACCATATTAGATACCAGTTTTCTTGTCTTTAAATCAAGGTGTTAGAACTAGAAAATGTTTAAATTGTTTTTCTCCCAAGTATAAGTCATCTCTGGTCAAGATCTTATATACTGAAGTCTTTTTACTAGATATCAATGAATTAGCACTGGATGGCCTAATTATCGATATACTTTTTCTTGATATTTTTAAGATACAGTTTAAAATCCAAAACAATATGTGTTATTTATATATTTTGAACACTCATGTAAATAAAGTAAAAATTGAAGATCTCTTTCACCTCCACTCATACCCCTTTCTATATTGAAACTGTCACTGATAATATTTTATGACTACTGTATAAATTATTAATACAATCTTAATATTAATTATATTAGTAATATTACTTTAGTTATACTATGCAAGATAAATGGTTTTCTATTAAATCTGATAAAACTATCAATCAGTCAAAACTTCAAAACAAGAAAAAAAGATTTAGTTGTAGTGGGAATTTTTCCTTATATGTCGAGATTGTCACACACACAAAAAGAATCCTACATAGGGGCTCCCTGATGGCGCAATGGGTTAAGCAATGCACTAGGAAGCAGGCCACAGCCAGCACAGCACGAGTTCGATCCGTGCACCACGAAGGTGGCCCACATGGCGCAGCGGACCTCTCCTGCCTTGCCAGCCCGCAGCTCCCCTCAGCAGTATATTTCGGTCGATCTGCTTGTTCTGTTCCCCACTCTGTCTTGGATGGATCTTCTCACCCCACACACCTCTGGCCTGTACCCCAGTTCTTGTATGCATAAATAGTAAATCATATATATATATAGTACAGCATTGTTCGTTTTTGTACAATACATGATTATATGGTTTCTCCTTTCAGGTGTATTTCCCTTAAAATTCCTACCACCAGTTCATCTTCTACAACCAATTCACCCATGCACCATCTAAATTGAAACAAATTATTTCAAAAAAGAATCTGTATATAGTGTATAAACTATCTTAGCACATTTATAGGACTATTTATGGAGAGAAGACCTAGTGGAGGGGATTAGCATTATAGTCCACTCCTATCCACAATATGCACTCCATTACTAACACTAATTTAAAATCCTACTAACATGTGTATGTTAGTTCATAGTTTATAAAATGCTTTTCAATACATGATTCCATTTTAATACCTAGAGCACATAACCTTGGCAGTATTGGTAGTATTTGGTAGTACTTATAGTGCCTATTTGCAGAGGCTAAAGGTACAAAAGGGTAAAGATAATGCAGTCAAAACCTGTTTAAACCTGAAAATGGTATTATGTGATAACCTCCTACAGGAGGATGGTTTAGGAATATTCTATATGGTAAGCCATTAAAAGTCAACTTTGCATGTGTTTATTTGCTAACAAAGATTCCCAAGTTATGATGACGACATTCAACTAATAAATATCTTGAACTAACTGCTAAAAAAAATCACGATTAAAAAACTATTGCGGGCCTCCCTGGTGGCACAGTGGGTTAAGCAAACCACAGCCACTGCAGCAAGAGTTTGATCCCTGCTGCCGGCCAGGGAGGGGACCCACATAGCGTAGCAGACCTCTCTTGCCTCGCCCATTGCTCCCCTCAGCAGTACATTTCAGTTCATCTGCCTGTTCTGCTCCCTACTCTGTCTCTGGTGACTCCTCTCACGTCCCTGGACTCTGGCCTGTACCCCCTTGCTTGTATGCATAAATAAATAAATCTTAAAAAAAAAAAACAAAACAAAACTATCCCATATCAAAGAAATAAACTTAGAACCCTTAATAAAGCAAACTATAATTTCTGATATTCTAGGCATTTTGTTGAAAATGAAAAACTGAGGAGATTCTTACTAGTTAAAAGAAATGATTGATATTGAACAGTAACCTCTTAAAAAGAAACTTTATCATTCCACTATCCTAAAAGTTTTTTCACACTATCCTGAGTGGGAAATGAAAGTGCAAAAAATCCAGTTAATCATCGTGTTGGTTCTTACCAAGCATGAAGCTATTTGTAAACAGCTGAATGCTCAAACGACTTTTTCAATTTGCATCTAGATATTGGCCATAGTGTAGTTGCTAGCAAAGAAAATCTAATAAAGTTTTAAAAATCTTAAGATAATAACTGCTACCATTAAAAGTATGTCTGCTACGGTTCGGGTGACTTACATAGGTTATCTCTCACACCCACAATAAGCCTGAATCAAGGTACATTCAGCTCCTTTTTATTACAACATAGATGGAGGTTCAGAGACCTTAAGATATTTGCCTACATTTGTAAAACTAGGCACTGGAAGTTTCTAAATCCTGGTGAATCTGTGCGTTCTCGGATCCCCATCATGAATCCTCCAGTACAGCTGTGTGGGGAATAGGAAAGAGAACAGTGACCCAATGAAATGGCTGACTTCCTTTATGTTTTTCCATGCAACATACCTGAGGAATATTTCATTTTTAGAAAATAACTTAAATATTGTCAACCCTACCCAGCTGATTCTCAAATTGCATAATCTACCTTCAATATGTTATGTAGTACATCATTTCCAGCTCTGAGTTCTCTTTCTCCAAAACTTCATATATTTTCATCAATTCCTTCCTTTTTGTTACCTGGATTAGCCTCTCCTATTGGAAATTATTAGGGGGAAAAGAGGTATGAAGAATGACATTGAGTATTCTCAAATTCTGTGGATACATAAAGCAGTACAAACTTTGTCGAGGGCAACTGAGCAACGTTTACCAAAATCTTTTAAATGTGAATAGTTTTGACACAGAAATTTCATCTGTGCTGTTCTAATTAATCAAAGACAACTCTTTAGTCACAAAATATTTAACATGACTTTTTTTTTTTTTTTTGGCTTTCACACATTGATGTGGTACTTGAATCAGTTTAATTCTTCATAGAGGCTTTTGAATGGATATTCAGGTAGGAACATCATCATCAAAGTAGATAGAACAGTATGAATGATTCCCATAAACTACCATAATATGTAGAAATTAATTTCTATTTTTTTAAAGATTTATGCATGCATGCAAAAATTGGGGTATAGGCCAGAGGTATGGGGGTTGAGATAATTCACCAGATACAGAATGGGGAGCAGAACAGGCAAATCTACTGAAATACACTAAGGAGGGGAGCATAGGGCAAGACAGGAGAGGTCTGCTGTGCCATGTGGTTACATCCCTGGTCTGGATCTAACTTGTGCTGCAGTGGTTGTGGATGCATCCTAGCACAGTGCTTAACCCCTTGCACCACCAGGGAGGCCCCTAATATCTATTGTTAAAATTGAATATACAGAGATAATAATAACAATGAGAAAATTATTTTAAACTTTTAACTTTCAGTTGATCTTTCTAGAGATTAAGGGTACATGGGCTAATATATTTAAAATTGTAGGTATGTTTATTCTATGTATTTAATTCTACATATGTACTTTAATATATATGTATATATCTAATACTATATACCTATGTTTGAAACATTTTACTCCTTAGCAATAATACTATTTTAATTGTCAGTTTTCTCATATGGAAAGCTGCCTCTCAGATTTTGTGAAGATTAACAGAAATAAGCTTTTTGAGCAGTACATAGTAGAAGAGGAATAAACAAAAGTTTCCCTCTATCCTTTCTAAAATTCAATCAATTTTCATGAAACTTGTTTGCCATATTTTTCAAGATATTTTGGCAACACCAAATCATAAAATGCACTTAAGCCACTAGCTGCATACAACAGCCTAAGAAGCTTATGATTTTGATTAAAGACTAAAATGACTGTACATAGATTTGAACATAAATTTTTTTAAAGATTTATTTATTTATGCATACAAGAACTGGGGTACAGGCCAGAGGTGTGGGGGAGCAGTGAGAGGCTTCACCAGAGAGTGAGTGGGGACCAGAACAGGCAGGATGACTGAAATACACTGCTGAAGGGAGCAGTGTGCTAGACAGGAGAGGTCTGTTGCACCATGTGGGTCACCTCCCTGGCCAGAGATCAAACTCATGCTGCAGTGGCTGCAGATAGCTTCATAGTACTGTGATTTCACCCCTTGTGCCACCAGGGAGGCCCACTGAGCATATGATTTTATGAACTGTTGGGTTTTCCTTTCCTTTGGCACCTCTTTTTTTAATTGTACTATAATTGACATATAATATAATGGTAATGTCAGCTTACAACAAAATGATGGGCTATTGATATATAGTGGAAAGTAATCACAACAATCAGTCTAGTTAACATCTGTCCCCATACGTAGTCACATAAATTTCTATTTGTGATGAAGACTTCTGAATTATTCTCTGAGCAACTTTCGAATTTGAAATGCAGTGTTATTAACTATAGTCACCATGCATAACATTCCCATGACTCATTTATTATATAACTGAAATTTATCTCTGTTGACCACCTTCAACCATTTTACACACTCCACCAGCCATAATGGAAGAACATAGTAGGCATAAGGAAGGAGTTTGAAGAGGTGTTTTTAGAAAGATTGTTCCAACATTAAGTGGATTCACCATCACTACCAGCAGGCTTGAGAGTCCTACCACATGATATTCCTCATTGGTTAGATCTGCAAGTCTCAAGAGTTGGTTCATGGGATATATTGCTTTGAATTTGTCTCAAAAATAAAACTCTAATACATTAGTTAAATACTTCATAAGGAATTAAGGAATGTACGCACACACACCTCTCTTTTAAAATTCTTCAAAGTAAATGTGAGGTCACTGTCAGTCAGAGATTGAAAAAAATCTGTTTAATTGGACCTCCCCGGTGGCGCAAGGGGTTAAGTCGCAGCACTATGAAGCTGTCCAGAGCCACTGCAGCACAAGTTCGATCCCCAGCCAGGGAGTTAACCCACACAGCGTAGCAGATCGCTCCTGCCTCATCCACTGCTCCCTTCAGCAGTGTATTTCAGTAGATCCCCACTCTGTCTCTGGTGAATCCTCTCACCCCCACACCTCTGGCCTGTACCCCAGTTCTTGTTTGCATAAATCAATGTTCAAAAAAATCTGTTTAGATTGATTTAATCCTGCTTTTCCAACATCTAAGGAATGCAAAAAAATTTTTCCCTTTGTAATGCCCATTAAAATCTCAAGAAACAGCTGTTCAGAGTACATGGAAGCCATCCACGAACAGAATGTTCTAAGTCACCTGTCTAACTCAAGCATTCCATTGCCCAAGAGGTAGAGCCAGAAACATGGAAGTTCTTGGGTCTTCCCTGCAGCGATAACAGTCTTTTCGCAATGGGGTTTTGGTTTGGGATGTTAAGTGCTCTGTGCAAGAAATGCTTCACTCTGATCCTGCTACCTTATGGGTCAAATGACAGCAGTTCCAGTTCCCTCTCTGGTTAGCTAGACAAGTGACACACAAGTACAGGGCATAAAATGGAAGATGGGGCAGGCCAGAACAACAGACTGCAGGGAAGAGCAGTCTTCTCTGACAATTTTATGGAAAGTTTTAATTACAATGCTACTGCAGGGGGGAAATTGTTTTATAAATGCCATTATCAACGCAGTCTGATTGCAGAAATCTTTTCATCTAAAAACTAATTAAACCATTATTTTGTCTCAAAGTACAATGGTAAGTGTAGGTTTTTCATTACAACTTATGGAAAGTTGTATAATCTTATATTCCTTGTATTTAGAGAGCATCTTTTTTTTTTTTTTTGAAAAGGAAAAAGCATCTTCGAGCCAAAATGATCTTAGAAATTAAAAATGCTGTGACTAAGATATTTTTATTAAAACCAAACTATTTGGTTTGAGTCAATGAAAACAAAATTCAATAAAGCTTTTTGCTAAAATGTAAAAGTAGTGAGCACTTAATGTGTACCTACTCGTTTTGATGTAACAACTGTAAATTTTGTAAGAGGGTGGTTCTCAGGAAAAGGGGAAGTTCCTGAATCCCTGCCCCACCCAAAGGACAAAATGTGATTATATTCGTAACACTAAAATGATGCTTTAATAGGGTAGTGTCCTACTTATTCACAGATGCAAACATAGGAAGTGAGTGGAGTGGGGGGCAGAAGTTGGGGGCTAAGTGGTCCTACACCAGCTTGTTGATGCAAAGAAAGCTATTCTCCAACTGACTTTGGAAGTACATTAATTACATATGTCAGAAACATGAGTAGATTAAAATTAATAAGTTTTCTTCTATTTCTTGTATACAGATACAGCAAAATATTAACTTGTGATTAAGAATGGTAAAGAGGATCTCCTTGGTGGTGCAGTGGGTTTAGCATCTGTGGCACAGAAGCACGAGTTTGATCCCTGGCCAGGGAGGGAACCCACATGGCACAGCAGACCTCTCCTGCCTCATCTGCTGCTCCCCTCAGCAGTGTATTTCAGTCAATTTGCCTATTCTGCTCCCCACCCTGTCTCTGGTGAATCCTCTTAAACTTCCTTGACTCTGGCCTATACCCCAGCTCTTGTATGCATAAATTACTAAATCTTAAAAAAAAAGTAAAGAACACTCCATCCGAATGTACTTTCAATTATAGGGAAGTGGAAGATATAAAAGGCCATTTATGTGATGGAAGATAAGGAATAGAGGAGGAAGATAAAGAATAGAGGAGGAAGATAAAAAAATAAATCAAGAACCTGAATCACAGAAGGAGGCAGCAGTAGAAGGGATTAGCATAAGTCATTAACCAAGTTATAGAAACTAAGACCCTTAGGTGTCAATGCTCAGATCAAGAACTACAACACCCAGGCAAGGATCAGACTGCTATAGTGAGTGTCAGGAGCACAGACATGAAGGTGAAGATATGGAAATTAAGGCATAAACCATCCACCCACAGAGATGAGCCATTCCCTATCAAAAGATGATAAAACTTAACATTACCCCCACAAAGGGGCAGCCTTTCTTCTGCCCACCTGTGACTATGAAGGTGCTTCTCTTCACCAACTCTCTCCTCTGCAGGGCAGTGGCCTTCCTGCCTGCCCATGACCTGTGCCATGCCAGGGCTTCTCTGCTCTGACCTCCCTCAGCAGAGGCAGCTCTCCTGAAGGCAACAGCCTGCAACCATACAGGCCTCTCTCAGCAAACATGTCACTTTCGGGGCAGCTCTTCCTGCCCACTTGTGTCTATGCAAGTGTCCTTTATTCTTCTGTCCTCTTTCCTAATAAACCTGCTCTTTTAAAGATAACAAACATCTCTGCTTTGTGGAGAAACTCACCTAGGAACTCACAGCATGCCACTGAATGGGGAGCTCTGGTGACATCTTTTCTAGAGTGAACCCAAGAACCCCTGCTCTCCAAATCCAGACTGAAAAATGACATCATATGCAAATAAATGTAAAGAGTGATTCCATATGGACGCTAAAACCCACAAATGACTCTGATCATGGTGTATTCCAGCAAATTCAAGCCAATGCCTTGAAATCAGACCCTTAGGATTGCATTTAACTACATCACTAATCATAAACCCCATTTCTCCTCTGCTCTCCCTCCAAAGCCCTGCTTTACTTCAAGGGAAACGTTCACTTGCCTAGAGAAGATAAAACACTTTGTGCTTTAAGAAAAGGCTGAAACACTAAAATCTGTGCAGATGAAGCAGAGTGATTATAAAAGGATTATTTGCTTAACAAAAGGACTCTCTGCAGGCTTATTCTAAATAGTGAGCTTCTCTAATGACTTTAAGTGTTTATTTACAGATCATCAATTATGCTGGGGGCAGGGTAGGTAGGCATGTGAAGATTGTCAGAGAAAATACTTAATTAAGTAAATTATTGGGAATCACTGACAAATGAGGATCTATCCGATAACAAGATATTGGTTTCTTTTCTCCCAGGTAATAATATAGAAGTCCAAGGAAAACTTAATTTTAGAATATAAAAACTGAATTTATAGCTATATTTTCAGGAACATGTGAAATAAGACAAAAGAGTTTATGTTTGATGTTTGCAAGCTTTATCATCTCCTTTCTATTCACTTTTAAAAAGGAAGAGAGGAAATACGTCCCAGTAGCTTTAATTAAAAAATTAAGTTGACCTTCCCTATTGAAACTGAAGTGATCGAGTAGGTACAATTTAAAACAGATCATCAAAAGTTTATTTCTCTAAAGCCTATTCTCCCAGAGTCATAGGTAAAACAGCAGAGAGAACAGTTATTTTTAGCAAGTCAGTGGTACAGCTCTCTCCTGAGGCAAAACTTAAATAAGATAAGGGTCTCTGAGGACCTAAAAGGAAAGAAACCACCCACTTAACTGTATTCAACACCATCCTCCCCACACAAACTCGATTTTAGAAACAGAACCAGAAAACATGTTAGGGAATGTTTAAGGATGACACACTGCAGTAAGTGCTAGGAACCACATTTCAACAACTGTTAGAGGCTATTACCACTCCCGTTGCACGCAAGAAAATTAGCCGTAATTGGGTAAGCGCCACAAGTACAGCACAGGAATGGGAATTGAGCAGACACTTAATTAATGGTGTTGGGAGAAGGGAAATAGGATTAATGAATGGTTGATATAAATTCCATTTTGCTATTTGGTTAATCACTGGTCTCATGAAAATTTATTTTCTGGCTAAGATTTATACAGGGTTTTTAAATATTTTATTCTATTCTGAATAATTTCTAACTTGCATTGTAATTTCACGAATCATACTAGTTGTGTAATTTATTGGTGTCTATGCCTCCCCATTTGTCTGCACTATCATAAAAATGTGGCAGCACTCACTTCTAGACATAGAACCCCTCATGTAAACTGGAGAGGGTAATATTGATTTGACATATTATTTATATAATTTTGGTCTCACCAATGATTAAATAACCAGGTGATGAGTCTGGTGTCAAGAGAACAAAGTCCCATCACTGTACTGTTTCTGGCAATGAAGTATTTGCCTCGCTGGTCTAGCCACACTGGAGGGCATTAGCAAAAGTATGCAAAGGCATGTGAGTGTGACTATTCAATTTAAAATTTTTATACTCATTGTTATCATGGAGTTATTCTTAGTCATTTTGTTTTGCTCATATCTTATCCCATGATATGTCAAATGTCAAAGTGAAGTAAATCTGGATTCAAGTAATGGCAACAGCTTTTAAAATGTTTTTTAAAGCACTTCCCAAGAAATAAAACACCTTTTCCTTTTCATCACGTCTAAACTCTTTTCCTTAACTACATTGCTTTTTGTAGTGCAATGTATCTTGTATTTTTTTTTAACCTAAATAACTCTTTAGGCTTTATATGTTTAAATATAATTTCTTAAAAATATAATTTTAGTATGGTGATTAATGGAGACTAAACTCTCTCTGAATTTACTGAGTTCTTTAAACAGTAAAATAGAAGTTGAACATACTGTTAACAAAGAAACTGATGAACAAAATTTATAAAAATAGGTTCTGTGGGTAAGATATGCAGAGAGATTAAATGCTCAGATCCAACAGAAAAATGGGAAGCTGACATATTTCTGTTGCAAAAGGATTCTTGGCTTTAGAGATACGCTTAAACATGCAAGTTTCCATTAAGTATTAGATAATATATCTGCTTGGATGTGAATCTAATACCAACAAAGGCATATAATTTCAGTACATAAAATAATAAGTTTTGAAGTTCCTGTAAGCCCTTTATGAAGAGAAATAGTTCTTATTAGTGTTATTGCTCCAGATCTCCCAGATGAGAAAACCTATTCAAGGATGTTCAGTGACTTCCTAAAGTGTGCAAAGGTAAATACAGTGGGGGTGGGGGGGTGGGGGGGTACAGAGATCTATCTACCTTTGGAAACAGGGAAGAAACTCCTGCTCCTTACCCCTTATGCCCCACTCTATTTCCTAGAGCTTCTACTTTCCACAACCTGAAGTTCTGAACTCTTTGAAATGCAAGCCTCTTGCAGCTTTTCAACTTTGGAGTGCTTTTCTGAGCACCTGGGAACCTTTTCTTTGTATTGCCAACATCAAGGAAGATCCTGACCTCATTTCCAGGTTCAGTGGCAGGACAGTAGTTTAACTTCCGGCCAGATCCTCTCTCCAAGTTGCAAAACTACCTCTAGTCATAAATATAGTTTACTTTTTCTTTGGTAGCTCACACTTAGATGAAACTAAGATGAACCATGTTTGACAAATGGTGCTGTCCTGTCCTCTTACTTGAATAGTGGTTGTTCATCCTAAGAATAAAAATGAAATGAAATGGGCTGTAGGAGAGGCTGAGATTTCTTTTCAGTCTTCTATGTGGTGCTCACATCCTGGTTTAATGCTTATTCAATAATACAATTATTTTCTTTCTCTTCTATCTTTGGTAAGAGATTTTCTGGGTTGGGAGATTTTGTTTTCAATTATATTCTCCAACAGGTGACACATATAATAAATAACAGTATAGGGATTCAGGTTGAGCCTCCTAAATCCATCTGTTCTGTCTCCCTGTACATCATGGCAACTTATCTTGGTGTTTACTTCTGGCTGTGGCCATGCCATATCATTCTGTAACAAATGTCTTTCCTTGGGAACTGGCACTATTGTGTCAAGTGAATGCCAATCAAACTATTAATGTGTTGTTTTAGGCATAAAATAAACCTTTTCAGAAATTGCATCTGATTAGGAATAGTTGCTTTAACCATACTCCTTGTAAATACATATTCATAATCAAGCGGGCCTGATCCATGGTGTACCCCATGCTAAGATCGAAGACATTAGAGCAGTCCAAATTAGAACAAGTAGAAGTGTAAAAGGGTGGTCCCCAGGAAAAGGGGAAGTTTCAGAATTCTGGTCCCACCCTAAGTGGATGGAATTGAGCAGGGATAAGAAAACATTGGAGAAAGGAGATAAGAAGACAGAAGGAAGGAAGGAAGAAGGAAGCAGGATGGAGAGTAGCAAGGAGACCTAGAGGAGGCACATAGAGCAGAGGAACATGTGAAGAAATTGTGTTTGCTTTTTAGTCTTGGACTGGTTGGAAACCCGTGAAAAACTTAATCATGGCAGCTGTTATCTTACTTTTAATTTTACTCTTTTCCTCCCAAATTTGTCTCACTCTATCTAACCCTTTTCTATGAGTCTTTACTGAAAAGTCTTTTAAACTTGTGGCAGACTGTTAAGCCTTGCTTTAGGTCAATCCTATTTGACTAGAGTTTTACCCGCAAAGAGATGGGTAACTTTAAATGCTTAACTTAGTAACTATATTCTTTGTCCTTTCTGTATTGTTCCCTAATTGTATTAAAGTTCCTTTCTATTAAAAGCCTTATATGTTTGTCTTAATACAGCAAATAGCAAAACCCATTTAGAAAAAGCAAGTGTGGGGGTTCTGGAGTGCCCCTCTCCCTGCCTTGTAACAGAAGCATAATTCTTGCTATTGTATTTTTAGCACTTATTACTATTAACAAATGCATTTTTATTTCTGAGATTATTCTCTTAAGTCATGGGAAGATCTGGATATTAGCTCATTTGGGATAATAAACATTCATTATTTCTGCAGGTTGATATTGTAGCTACTAAAAATCAATGTGGAGTCTAAACAAGTTAGTACTATACAGTTCTTGACTATGAGGGTACAAAATAAAGGTCTTTAACCCAGTGAAGACTTGCTGGGTCAGAGGAGATAAAGGTCTTATTCATATTTGGTGACATTTTTGTACACCATACATTCCCAGAGTATAATCAAGTTTTGCCAAATCAGCTATAACAAAATCACTACAATAATTTCAATAATTAATTACTACTAACAAATACTAATTAATAATAAAGAATAGCAAATATCAACAGGACATTAATAATTTCTGGTTGCATATAAGTTTGGTAGCATTTTTAAACTATTATAAATTGACTGCAGATAATGCATAGATCCCCAAGACATGAGAAATCATATCAGAAAGTGAAAATGCCATTATTATAAATGAACTAATAACTTCATTTTTAAAGCAAACCATTTGCTAACATCAGCGCTTTAATTCACTAGCACTTTTGCCCTAAAGGAGAGATTTTCAAGCAAAGACAAGAATATATACGCCTAAAAATATGTATATGTGGTCGTGGAGTACACTGACAGGAGAATTTTAAGAAAATAATCCAGATTCTTAAAGTCCATGTATAGTTTGTTTGTTGTTTTAGTCTGTTTGTTGTTCTCACTGTGGATCAAGTTCTCCTTTTTCTTTCTCACTTTCACACTTACTATTCTGCCATTATACAAAAGAGAGGCATAATTCTCATCCATTTTGTATTCAAAGTATATTTTTTCTGAAGTAAAAAAATCCTGGGGTGTTATAAAAAGAAATAATTATTTTAATCAAACTGTCATAATTGCTATCTTCATATCTCTATAATGTGTATTTTTATGACAACTTTTTCATGATTATTCATCAAAATTTCATGATTGGTTTTGATAAATTATGTACTAATAATTGTTGTAATAATTGTTCAATCAGGATAAACTTTTTGGCAGGTATAACCTTATGGTTCACCAGAAACGAATATCATTTTAAATATTTTGTTACAATTTCTGTTACAATTTGTTACAAATATTTCTGTCCAATAGTCACAGAAAAATTAAATATCTAAAATAAAATATCTAAAAATAAATTTAATGAAAGACATTTAAGATCACTACAATAAAAACACAACACTTGGAGAGAAATATGATGTCCACAGATAAAAAGATTCATTCTTGTTAAGATATCAGTTCTCCCCAAATTTATATATAGATTGAATGCAATCCCAACTACAATCACAGCAGCTTGGTTAAGTTCTTTTTAAGTAGAAATTCTCAATTCAAATATAAGTAGAAAGGAAGAATCTTGAAGAATAATAAAGTTGAAAGACTTGCCCCAGCAAATTTCAAAACTTACTATAAAACTACTTTAATTAAGATAATGTGATATTGGCATAAGTATAGATGAAAAGGTCAACAGAACCAAGTAGAGAGCAGAAACTGACCTCACATATGTGGTCACTTTATTTTTAATGATATCAAAGCCATTGAATACTCTGAAAAGCAAGGTCTTTTCATGAAGTACTTCTAGTGTAATTGGGTACTGAAAAGTCAGAAAAAAATTTTCAAAATTAAAAAGTAATTGTTGTATTATTTATTTCTGTGATAGAATGGTAAGCCCAGCTAAAGTAGGAAAAGGAATGTTGCAACATGTGAAATGCTATAAAATTATATTCTTTTACTGGATCTGTTGCATCAGCTATATTTAAAACATTGATATGAGTCTTTATTCTAAAATATTAACATATACTAAACAGCAAACTTTGTATCCTTTGTGATGAATTGGATTGCAACATTCTAGATGTCTACTTAAAAGTTTACAAGGAAATACATACATTTTCAAAAACAGTTCCTTAAAGCACTTTTGGATAGTTTCACAAACTAAAATAAATCATTAGAGGTCCTCAAGCATATATTCATGTAGCAAAAATAATTTCATTATCTGTTATGTGCCATACGAGGGTAAGACTGACATGATACCATGCAATAGTTAATGTTTAAGGGTGTTTAAATTCAATTTAAGGGCGTTATGCTACTTCAGTTCACATAGTTAAGGAATGAACAAAGTCATTTTCTGTCCTCGGGAAGCACATCTGTAAAACTAGGCATTAGGCAGTCCTAATTTTATGGGTGTCATGTGCAAAGATGAGTTTCACTTTGACCCTCTCAGGTCTTAAGAGTACCTTGTATTACCAAATGCCAGCTTTAGAGATGACTCCTGACAGATTCCTGAGTCAGTAACTGTTGACAGTCTGCAAAGGTAAGTTTTGATGACAATGCCTGTATGAGCCTCATAGACTATGAATGTATCCAAGACTTAAAACTAGGAATTCCTAAGTCCTACCTTTTATTTTCAGTGTTTGAATACAGAATGCATGAATTTGACTAAAAGGATCATTTTGACTAAAAGGAATTCTGTGTTCAGTATGCAAGTGTAAAAAAAAAAAAGACACTGAGATTCTCCTTTATCTTATATTCTTCTACCACATCTCCTGGTTCCACTTGGAGTCAAGGAGGAAAGCAATGGATCTATTCATCTGTTAATTCAATCCAATTCATGGCAAAGCATGCTTTGTACCAACTCTATGATCAGGTGTGGAGAGAGATAAGAAGATAAAATCACCTGTCTTTTGAGCACTCACAAAAAGAGGGGACAATATGAACATAAATAGTAAATATAGAGTGACTGAGATTGTTAAAATATAACTACAGAACCTCACAATGACTCCCTTCTCCATCTCCCTCCCTCCCTCCCTCCC
>JAGFMF010011763.1:460328-493874 GCA_019455555.1 Galemys pyrenaicus
CTTCCTTCCTTCCTTCCTTCCTTCCTTCCTTCCTTCCTTCCTTCCTTCCTTCCTTCCTTCCTTCCTTCCTTCCTTCCTTCCTTCCTTCCTTCTTTCCATGAGCTACTCCAACTGCCCCTTTGCAAGGAAATTTTAAGGTTAATCTTCCATGATCTGTGGAATAGACACATACCATGGATTAAATAAATGGGTCTTTCTTGATGGTGGCAATATAAAAAGAATGTTCCCAGGTGCTCCAGAAAAGCATTCCAGAGTTGAAAAGCTGCAAGAGTTTTGTTTAGCTTTTAAAAAGATTTATATACATTTCAAAGAGTTCTGAACTTCAAGTTATGGAAAGTAAGTGTTTTAGGAAAGAGGGATTAAGGGGTGGGAGTTTCTTCCCTATTTTCAAAGGTAGCCCCCCCCCCACCATTGTATTTACCTTTGCACATTCTAGGAAGTGACTCAACATCTCTGAATAAGTTCCCTCATCTGGAAAATGGGGAACAATAATACTAATAACAATTATTTCTCTTCACAAAAATTGGCTCAGGGCTACACCACCTGGAGGATTAGCAGGTGGACTCAGTAGGTTGAAACCTCCGGTAACCTCACTCTGGGAATAGTGATGACGTCACCATATCCTACTGCCCCATGTATATATTCAATACAAATTCCACTTTCTGTCCAGAAGTCATCTATGCACCAATTTGAAACTAAATTCACTTACCTGTTTTTAGCTTCTGCAGCAAGCCAACTACTTTTATCACTACTCAGTGGCCAAAGCTATTTTGGAGAAGAAAATCAGGCCCAGCAGGCATGTTCCCTATCTTACTGCTCTGCGGGCTACTTTGCAGAGAGAAAAGAAGAAATGTGAAACAAAAGCCAAAAAGGGTGAAACTATTACATAATTGACAAAAGAGTTACTAAGGATAAAGAAGTCTCCAATGGAGGACAGTGATTATTTTAAAGAGTGAAATGGGTAGACTAAGAAATGGAATCTTTCTGGGGGAAAAAGGTGAACAATGTGACTGTATTATTTACCCATGGGAGCCAAATATTCACTTTTCTTGAATGTCACTTATTTTAACCACAGGACAGTACCAATTGTTCTGCCTAATTAGAAATGTCAGTTTAATGTTCACTGAAAACAAGACTTTAAAAAACCCATGAGTTCAAAAAAGAAAGAAAAAAGTATGTCTAAAGTTTAAAAAAAGGAAAATAAGTACATCATCATGTAAAGGAGCATCTTTGCTGAAGATAACTTAGGATACTGAATTCTTGCAACTCAAGAGACATTAGGTTATTTTCCTGGGGTATGGTGACTGCTAGAATAGTAGTGATTGTGTATGGCAACACTAGATGAAGAGCAACAAAGAGCAACTCACATAGCAAGAAACTTGAGAAATCTATTTAGGGCTAGATATCAGCTCAAGGAAGTCTTGGACTACGTATCTTCAACCTCAGAATCTAATTTTAGTCCTCATCATCACAAAAGAGCTGTTGAATCTCCAGACACTGTGTCCATATTCTAGGCAAGATGTGGACCAAAAAAAAAAAAAAAAAAAAAAGAGCACATTTGCTTTTTATTGGAAAAACAACAGCTCTCCAAGAATTCTTCTGCTTATATCTCATTGTATGGAATCATGTCATAGAGTCACTCCTAGCAGCAAGAAAGTCTGGAAACTCAACTATTTTGAACTGAGCACAGTTTGTACAGTGATATCAGTAAAGACAAAAGAAAGAACAGATTTGAGGTAGGCCTATAGGAGCATGTGCTAGATTTAGGAAGGGTCCTAGTGAAATGATTATAATTAACAGAGAAACTAAAATGCCCTAAACCAAATAGCACATGATCTTCCTCACATGCCCTTAAACTGTACACACTTCAGCACCCTGGACACTTGGAGAGCAAGACTTTCCTTAAATGTATTCCCTATGTACTGAAGAAAATACAGGACCACCATCAACAGGTAAAAGATGCTGAGGTTGTAGGTAATATAGAGTGATCGTCAAATCAAATGGAAGCACAGGGAAATAGTGTTGGGATAAAAGAAAATCTGAGTTTTGATGGTGGAGCAAATGGTAAAGAAAATGAAAAAAAGAAACATCTGAACCTCTGGGTCTAGCTTCCTGTCCCATGC
Organism: Galemys pyrenaicus; assembly: GCA_019455555.1. Lineage (NCBI taxonomy): Eukaryota > Metazoa > Chordata > Mammalia > Eulipotyphla > Talpidae > Galemys > Galemys pyrenaicus. The sequence goes on from JAGFMF010011763.1 coordinate 462,452, forward strand.
AACAGTCCCTGACAATTGATTCTCATTCACATATGAAAGAGCTATGATGAGTAATAAGGGTAACCAAAATCCCCACTGGCCCAAGTGTGACTCCAAAGCAACAACATCAGCACTTGAATTTGAAAATGCTGACCATGACTTCATCGCTTCCAGAGAAGGGCTGTTTACTATAAAAGATGTTTTACATGTTGTCTTAAAAATATATTGCTCATTTTATTTCTACTGTTGCCCAAGATATGAGTTCAAAAGTTAGGACAACAAAATTCTATCCTCCCTGAGACTTCTAAGGCCCCCATTCTAGGGGCCTCCTTGGTGGTACAAGGGGTTAAGTCACAGCACTATGACGCTACTAGCAGCCACTGAAGTGCTAGTTCGAACCCTGGCCAGGGAGTTAACCCACCTATGGCACAGCAGACCTCTCTTGTCTTGCCCACTGCTCCTCTCAGCAGTGTATTTCGTCTATCTGCCTATTCTGTTACCCATTCTGTCTCTGGTGAATCCTTGCCCACACACCCCCACACCTCTGACCTGTAACCCAGTTGTTGTATGCATAAATACATAAAACTTTAAAATAAACAAATAAAGCCCCCATTCCAATCTTCCTTATGCCATTTCCATTCACAGCCCTCACAACACTACACTGGTGATTCTATTTGTGTTTCCCTGTACCTTAAATTCTGTCCCCAGAAACCACACAGTACTGCAGATGCATCTGTTTGTGACAGTGAACAAGGGAAGCGTGTGACTCATGGCCTTCTCCAGCTATGCACCCAGTGGATGAATAGTTTGGTCATGATGACACTGGACAAAAAGGCTTTTCAAATCAAGCCCCATAATTACATCCTCTTCCCTCCTCTCCTCTGTAATATATCCTATCGTCACTCACGCCTCCCTCCTCCATACAGTCTCCCTTCTTGAATTCTATATTCTATATCCTGCAGTCATGGCATTTTTATTTCTATTTCTTTCAGTAGAATATTTTGGTAGGAATACTCCTAAAGCTAGTTAACTACAACTGAAGTGGTGTGAAGGACTGATTTGCTGAAGGTTAAGAAGAGGAAGCTATAAAAGTTGCTCAGGTATGAGTAGTTTACTGCTCAACCCAGACTGGCAGGGGTGCTCTTCACAGTAGAAACCCTTTCCTTTAGCCCCATTTACCCTGCCCTGCCAACCACTACTCTCCTAACTTAAGATATTGTTACAGAGTACAGAGAAATTGTTAGTGAGCATTGCATCTGGAATGAAATTCTTTCACATTTAAGCAATTTCCTAAATTAGACTCTTTTGGAAATCATATTAATTCAAATCACTAAGATATTATTTAATGCCTTGCTGCTCCAGGACACTAAATAATGTCACATTTTCTAAGCATAATGCCATTAGAGTTTATAGAGCACTTTCATCGAGGTTATCTCATTTGATGTTGGCAACAGTTCAGTCCACTAGGGAGAAGTGGTGCAAAATCATTGTTATGTAATGCCACTAATACCCCTTTTCTGAAGTCTTGTGGTAACCGTGTTGGAGGCAGAAATAGCTCTGGAATATCTGTCTCCTCACTACTTGTACAGATTTTTTTTTCCTCTATGATAAGAAGAACTATAGGACTTCAACTAGGGAAAACATGATCTTGATTGTGTTATAGATATTTTAATAAAAATCTCTTTGATGCAACTAGGCATACTGTAGTCCACTATATTGTTAAGCTATACTGGAGAGGAAGAAAGGTAAAAAAAAAATCTTAACCCCAATAGTATGTCAAATATTTGACCAAGAGAGACAATTGTCATTACACCTATGGCAAACTACTACATAACCCCATGAAAACAGAAAATTGTAAGAGTTGTGATGGCATTCTATTCAGTACTATTTCATCATGGCTGAATATTTTCCATACTGCTCAAAACTAAACCAACCTTACCCAGCTGCTTATTTATCAGAGGCTCAAGAATAATGGAGAATAAGAAGAAACACTAGTGATTGATAAGGAAGATAATTCTGGCCATGATAAAGATACTTTAGGACCAAAGGAATTTGTTAGAACAAGATTAACTAGATTCCTTTATGGAAGACATACTCACATTCAAACTTTTTGAGCATTCATTTAATAGATTTTTATCTTCTCAAGCATTGTACTATCCTAATAGAGGTAGCAAATGTACTCCCAAAGAGGAACACATTTGTTGAAATATTAAAAAAAAAAAATTCCAACTCTATGTCATATATTATTCATGAGAAATTACAGTGGGATAACACATAGTCACAAAGGTTAAAAATATCCCTATTGCCTGGCATCCCATGCAATAACATCAACTGAAATACATTAGTCTTATAATAAACCTAAAACAACTTAATTAGATGAAGCTCATAGTCTTCCTGAGATTCTTTACAATAGTTATTGACCGACATCTTAAAAAATGGCATATTTCCATAGTCTATTAAATAATAAATCATACCAGTGTCCACTAAACATTCAAAGTGATAAACTAAGAGAAATGCTCTGGAAGACCAAACAACCAACACTTTCCAGTTGTTACAAGAAAAGTATCCACTGAAAGATCTCAGAAGAAACTAACTGTTAAGGTAGTGCTCTTTTAAAACATTTACTACAAGCACAACTAGAATTTAATTCAAGTTTATAAAATCCAGAAATTACTATTCAACATTCCAATGGCCATGTAGAGCTGTGTTTATAGCAACCAGTAGAAATTATCTGGGCACTTACAGTTTAACTGGCAAGGCAGAAACTCTCTGGCTTAGGCATCTTCAATATTTGTTGCATTTCACTAGCCTCAAACATAAAATGGCTCACTTGCAGACCTCAGTTCTCTAGAAAGGGTTTCTTACAAGCAACACTGATGATGATGATGATGATGATGATGATGATGATGATGATGATGGCTGTTGTTATCAGACTTCAGATTTGGCTTAACTCATTCTTATGCATAGCAGATAAATAACTTTAAAATGACATGATTTCAAAGACTAACTTATTTTGTGGATTATGAATCATACATACTAAAAATTTAACAGTAGAATCCTTCATATGATCACTGTCCCTTTTAAGTACACTCACTTAACATGGTTCAGGGTTCCAATCAAAGTAAGATAGAAGACAGATATGAAAGAGAAAATGAAGAGCCCGGCTAGAAGTTCTGTCTGCTGTGCCCTTGCAAAGATCAGGAGATGTCAATTTCCCTCACCTGTAAAAATGCAATACACTGAATGTTGCTTAGATGAAGTGTCTAGTCCATGGTGTTTTATTAATATTAATATCAAAGAGAAAAAATGACAATCAAAAAGAAAAGAAAAATTAGTCCAGCCTAGTAGACTAAATTTGGCCAGAGCATCATACCTGTTTTGAGCCAGGGAAATGAAAGTGAACTCTTACACCAAAATTTCAGTTATTTTTAAAGTAATATAGTAAATCTCAAATGTGAAATTAACGCCCCTCTGCTTACCCCCCATGCATATTAAAGTAAATTAAATTTCATGCTAAATCACCCAGGCAGTCAGCAAGCAGCATGATTTCAATCTCTAGAATTTAAGCTGATTGCTCTAAAAATAAAATTCACCGATTGGGCAGCATTGGAATCAAACATGGACCTTGCTAATCATCTCTCCTGATAAGTTGTTTTTCTAGGAATGTGGCCACTGTGAACTGTCAGTTGACACACCTCATGGGTATGAGGGTATTTGTTACTATATGTAACCCAGACAAAGCAGGAGACCATAAACTGACTAGGTGAGGATGTGGATTCTTTGTCTTCTCTATAAGAAGCATCACAATTAGGCTCCAGCCACCTGACAACTGATATTTCATAGTTCAAAGAGTCATCTCCCCTACCTCACGAAAAAAAATCACTTTTGAGCCACATTTTCATCAGATTTAACCACATATGAACTGATGTTTATATGTGCATGTATTTTATGTTTAACTTCAATCCCATTTTTGAGAGCAGGAATCAATTTCCTTTTATTCTCTTCTCAGTAGTTGCACAGGTTCTAAATATATGTATACATATACATATAAAACAGTTGACATTCACAAGAAAGGGTAATGACCAAACTCACATGTTTTCTTCATTTTAGGTATTAGCTCACCTCAGTGTCAGCAACATTATTATTTACAGAGGGTCTCATGAATGTAGTCATTGAAAGCTGGGGCTTGGGGATGGGGTAACCATTTATTTTTTGCTATCATCAAGACAATGCCAGTGCTCAAATTGGTTTTAAGAACTTTGACATCCACCTATTTAATTTTCATTTAAACCATAAGGTGGAAAAATATTCTTCACATTACAAATTACTATCTGGAATGAACCATTAGGCTTTCTTTGAGGGTTTAGTGGAAGAATAGGAGGATACCATCTAGGTAATCAAGACTAATTCTTTTGCTTTTAAACAGAATGATGAGTGTTTTATGTGCTATATCTTGAAGCAACAGCTTGGCACTTGATCTTCAATACTGACATGTTTGTATATATGTGTAATTATTTTACAGTAGCCACAAGAAATCTGAATGAATTATAAGACACATTTATCTAAGTGATGGCATAATTTTAAACAACCAAATGAATAAGACTGCTACTAGGGAATGAGACCTACTGTTTCATTTGGAAGTCTGTGTGAATGCCCTTGGTTACCAAAGCTGTAGGCACTACTGGCATTTAGCGGGTTGGGTCAAGCGTTCCTACAAAGTCCCATTAGTGAAAACCTCACACTGAAATTTACCACTCAAAATGCCAAAAGCATACCCCTACTCTGAAAGTGGTGCTAATTTAAGGATTACCCTCTTCTTACTGTGCTGTTATATTACATCTAAACAATGTTTCTATAGAACTGAAGCTCATGTTCTATTGTTCTTAAATATCATCCCAGAATTCACTGTTGTGTTAATTATCTTAGCAAATCCTTTCTAAATATAGACTATATAAAAATAATCTTCAATGTAGGCCCTGGCCTAGTATTCAGAGTTTTAAATAAATACAGTTGAAAAATAAATTTTAATCAAAAAAGATAATGGAGAAGAGTGGCAATTTAAGGGCTAGGAGAAGAAGAAACAAACAAGAAAGGGTACAGAGGCTAGAGACTTCATCATGATGACCAGTGAAGATAAAGTGGGAGAAATGGAATGGAAGCTAGAGGAAAAAAAGGAAAATTAAAAGGGGGTATGGGAAGTAGGAGGAAGTAGGGAGGTGGTGAGAGCGCTACTTCTAGAGATTTTTGGTAACCATGGTGATTGAAGGAGAAATGATAATTAGAAAATGGGGTAAGAGCTCACCTACCAGGATCTCCTTTTATTTTTTCCCCTTTCTTAGAATCTCTGTATAACATTTAGAATCCTATGTGATGCCAGAAGACACCCATCCCCTATAAAGAAATGAATCAACAACAAATCAACAAAGCTGCCTCTTTGCTAACAATCTCTCAGTGTGGTGCTATGGAGACATCTGAAACTATTGAGAACAAAAATGTTTTGAAGCCAAGGTCCTTCTCAGATATACACACATTTCATCTCCGGAAGGAATTCAAAAGAATAAGAAAACAACAACAACAAAAAAAATGAATGAATCTGCTTTTTCAGGCAGAGCAATTCCAGTCTTGATCAGGCAATAGGAACAGGCAGGGACCACAGATGGCATGTTCTGGAAGCCATCGTTTAACAAAGTTGATGATTTCCCATTTGATCCAACTGCCTTTTACGGTTGGCTATGAAGTGGACACCAAAAATCACAGCAAGTTAATCCATTTGTCCTTTACATTGTGCCATCTGCTGCTGCATATCTGAAAGGACATTTTAGTATTTTTGATGACAGTCTTTTCCCTTTTCTTTTCTGAGAACTTATCTTTCCTCCCTTCCTTCCCTCCATCTGACCAGAGCAGCAGCTTTCAGTGAAGCATCTGCCTCTTAGAAATTCTTCCAAGCTACTCTACCACAGAATCCTCACAAATATCTCAAAACCATGTGTTCCTCAACCACCCTCATGCCTCTAATTTGTTTGTTTACTTATTACTGTTTTAAATCAGAGCCATACTGTACTACCTTTATTCCATAAAGGTTATGGGATGTGCTTACATGAAAATTTAAAAAGTGACATATAAAAAGGGTTAAAGGCAAAATAAATCATAATTTCTTTTATAAAGTCACTATTGGGCCTCCCCTGGTGGCGCAGTGGGTTAAGCAACGCACTATGAAGCAAACCGCAGCCACTGCAGCACGAGTTCGATCCCTGCTGCCAGCCAGGGGGGGGACCCACATGGTGTGGCAGACCTCTCCTGCTGTGCCCGCTGCTCCCCTCAGCAGTGTACTTCTGTTGATCTGCCTGTTCTGCTCCTGCTCTCTGTGGTGAATCCTCTCACCCCCCTACACCTCTGGCCTGTACCCCAGCGCTTGTATGCATAAATAAATAAATCTTTAAAAAAAAAAGTCACTATTAAGTGTGCACTATTAAATTATTTTGGGAAATAACATGGTGGAGTAAAAATAGGGGCTTTAAAAGTTACATAATGCCTACTGAAAGCTGAGTTCAAAGCTTGACTTTTGCCGAGGCCAGCTGTGCAACTACTCACCGATTCAAAATCTCAGTTCTTGCTTCAGAAGATAGAGGCAATTACGGCATAACATTGGTGGAAGACTTGAGTGACAATATTTAGACCATAGCCTTCTTCTTTCAAAGCATGTTCAAAAATGTGATTCAAATTAAGCATATCTTTTGACTAGTCTGGAATAATCACACAGAATGAAATTAATCTGTTTGTATTTTCAAATAAGTAGAGAAAGTACTGCACTAATAACTTTCAATCATACGTTTTCTTTCGTGGTTCACAAGATAGTTAATACTGTATAAAAAGGTAAAACAAAGGGAATAGGAAATTTGTAACTGACAGAATACCAGAAGACCTACAGCATATCTGTTGTAAATATTAGCAACTCTTAATTAGCCACAGGTGCTTGAGACATGCCTGGTGCTGCTCTAAACCAGGGGTTCTCAAACTGCTGCACCTACCAACTTCCTGGGGAGCTTTCAGAATCCACTACCACCAAACCCACCCAGTAACAAACCAATCAGTGTCTCTGATAGTTAGGCCCAAGTGTCAATCAGTCTTGGAAAAATTCTCTAGGTGACTCCAACTCACAGTGCTTTATCTAACACTTCCAAAAACTAGCATTAAGGTGCTAATGAGTCTCCAGAATATCTTGTTAAAATGCAGTTTCTGATTCATTAAGCGTGAGGTAGGACTCCAGAATTTACCTTCCAAAAAGCTCTTAGGGATGTTGATGCTCCCATATTTAGAGGAGGAATCTCTAATTGAAATGATGCTTACTGCTCAGAAGCCATCAAGCTCCTCAGATACCATTTTCTGCTGAGCACCATTATGCATTGTGAGCTCAAAGAACATACACTTCTCTGACTATAACAAGGTGGTCCCCAGGAAAAGGGGAGGTTCGAGGCTTCCTGCCCCACCCAAGGGGGAGTAGAGCTGAGCAGAGAGAAGAAGAAGCTGGAGAGGAGAGTGGAATTGGCAAGGAAGCAGGATGGAGAGCAAGGAGACCTTGAGGAGATATGTGGAACAGACAGTCATGTGAAAAAACTGTGCTTGCTTCTTGCTCCTGGATTGATTGGAACAGATGTGAATGAGAGACCTGTGAGGAGGTTAATAGTGGCAGCATTTATCTTAATTTTGATTTTGCTATTTTCCTTCCAGACTTGTCTGAGTGTTTCTGACCCCTTTCTATGGGTCCCTGCCGGAAGGTGCTTTAGACTTGTGACAGGCTTCCGGGCCTTGCTCTGGGCCATTCCTATTTGGCTGGACTTTTATTAATGAGGGGATGGGGAACTTCTAGTGCTTAATTTGAAAACTATATTCTTTCTTTTTTGTATTGCAGACTAATTGCATTAAACTTCCTTGCCATTAAAGGTTTTATATGTTTTGTTTTTTTGTGGTGGATGGCAGGTTTGAGGTTCTGGGGTGTCCCTCTCTTTTCCCATTAATATTAGCCCTCTATTGTGACAAAAAAAAAAACACAAAAAATAACCTCCAAGAAAAAATTTGTAAGAATGTGAGACTTATCATATAATAGACACATATACGTTGATAAATGTGTGAGGTTGGATTCTGGTCATTACTGCCCTTCTATGGTGCTGACATTGGCAAATTCATACATGGAACTCAAACACTTCCTATACCTGGGCAGCCCTAAGCGAGTATTCTTATAAATCTCATACTTCTCCCAGGGGGTTGACTGGATTTTCGGAGAAATAGAATTCAGGAAGTCTCAGTGAAATTAAACCAATGATATTCATTTCATAGTATAACATGGGACAAGCAACAAGGTGTTTACATGAAGGAAAGAAGCCAGTTTAGATTCAGTTCATTCTGAAGTCGCATAGCCCTGAAGCAAACAACATTTATGATTTTGAGGCCATTTCCAATAGAAGGTGCCAGCACAGTAGAGGGCAGGGTGCTGAATCAGCCTCTGTAGTGTTCACTGACTGCTTTATAGCACAAGGCTTGGTTTATCTCTAGCAGGAAATATGAGTCCTCTGATAGCAAGGACTATTTACTGTATCGGCTTCTCTGCAGCCTTTAATCAAGCTGGGATCCCCACATGTAAGTCCAGATCTTCAAATTCTTCTAACAGAAACATGGTCACCCATAAATCCTTAATTCATAGAGGCCTTCTTCCTTGGGAAGTACTAAGGGCAAGATTCTGCTATTTTAGAACTTCTCAGCAACAAATGTGCCATTATGTTCAATTCGCAAGGCACCTACATAAGGGATGAATGCGTAGCTTTAAATAGAAAGGCAGGATTTCACTCCTGGCCCTTTATGTAAACCTCCTCCCAATTATGTTCTTGCAGTTATTTCTTTGTTAAGGTTTATGAAAGTTAGAAAACATGTTGGGAAGAGAAAAGAGAAAGGGAAATGAAAGCACTCAAGGGGTGGGATGTATGGGTTGAAAACTAGGAAGGTTTTTCATTTTTAAAGGCTTTCACCTTTCAAAAAACCATACCTGCAAAATTTAGGCCTCAAGAGCAAAATGAAGAAACAAAACTCAAGTAGTAGAAGTAGCAATCAACAAACAGGCAATAGTAGAGTTGGGTTTGCATTCTGCCTCTTCTTATAGGTCAAGGATGATTAACCAGGAATTCCTGGACAGATAAAGGGTCTTTGGATGGATTTCAGGGGATTATTAACCTCAGAATTTAGGTGCCAAATTATATGGATAGTGTTTTTTTTTCTAGAATATGTTTCCATTTTTTCATAAAATGTTTAAATAGTTTACAGATTTATGAACTAGAAAAGGCTAAGAATGGTTCAGTCATTCAGTAAAAAGAACTTAAGTTGGTCCCACTCTATGTGAGGCACTGTTCTAGGCACTGAGGACAGAGCAGTGAACAAAACAGTCTTTACTTAATTATGTCTGGTTTTTGACAGATTTTTAGTCAAACTATGATTTGTTAGGAAGACATCACTACTTACACTTTTAATAATCCATTCCATTGCTTCAAAACACCTGCGATCAGAAATGGGTTCAAGTACTATTTTAAAAAATATTTCTGTGAATTCAATACAATTTGTTTCATTCATGTGTTCTTTAACCTCAATCTGTAGTCTGAAATGATCTAAGAAATACTAACACACATATTCCCTGGCAATCCATAAAAGATACATTCTAAAGAAGAGTGACACAAAAGCAGAACATGACCAAGCTTCCCAATTATATGATCATTTTCATTATTTTCTCTTTAGACTTACACCACTGGGAATTTTTCATATGACTCTCTATCGAAACTCACTACATATAAAATGGCAAGGTCAATTATAGGACACTTGCAAACTACTGTTCAAACATGATCTCAAGAGAACAAATATTTTTACTTTATCCCATGGACATACCATTAATAGAAATTATGAATAGGAAATAATAAATCCTTAGATGTGGCTTAGTATTATGGGTTGAATGATGTTCCCCATGAAAGATGCTGAAGTCCTATCACCCAGGACCTGTGAACGTGACTTTATTTTGGAAATACAATCTTTGCAAAAAGATTGAAAATATAATCTTTGCAAAAATACAATCTTTGACCTATTTAAGATGAGGTCATTATGGTGGGTTCTAATCCAATATCATTGTGACTTTATAAAACAGGAAACTTTGGATGCAGAGACAGAGATGCACAGATACAAGATGATGTCAAGAATAGTTGAGGATATCAGAGGCTAGCAGGGAAGAACAGAATGCATTCTCGAAGGAACCAAGCCTGTCAACAGCTTCACCTCCAATTTCTAGACTCCTGTGAGACAATATATTTGTTTTATTTAAACCATCTAGTTTGTGGTACTTTGTTATGTCAACCCTAGAAAACTAATACACTTAGCAAGCAGGATTTATTGTATGTATCAGGCATTAAACAGGTAAACAAGGCACATAAATTATTAAAAAAAAACACACACACACAACATGGCATTAAGAATTATTTTTTTCCTGAATTTGAAAATTTGTACTAAAAATAATTAAGAGAATTCAGGTGGCAGTTGTTTTTCCAGGTGTATTAAGCATTTTATTTGCTTGAAAATGAATTGTTTATACAGGATAGAAAAAAAAACCACTTTGTATAAAATTTATCCTTACATTTTGGCTGTTAAACTTCAGGATCACCCTGACTGCTTGCTCCTTGGCAAAGCCACTTTGTCAAGAGTATAAATTAGCTCTTATAGCAGCAGCCTTGTTTATTTACAAGGTGAGCTGACTTCAAGTTCTAGTTTACCAAGTTCATCAGAGGACAAAAGAGAATTGCAAAGCTTGCAGACTTAATTTTAGATATACATATCTATTGTCTTGATGTAACTCCAGGAGGTACCATTTGTTGATTTAAAAAAAAAGTTTATAAATTATAAATATATAATTTGCATACCTTAAAATTCACCCAAAGTATACAATTCATTGGTTTTTAGTACATCCACTGTGCATCTATCAGCACAAGCTATGTTTAGAACACTTCTATTACCACAAAAAGAAATCCCTTACTCAATAGCAATCAGTCTTAATTTCTTTCCTACATTTGTCATAGGCAACTGCTCATCTGCTTTGTATCTCTAGATGTATCATTTCTGGATATTTCATTTAAGTGGGATTATACAATTTGTGATCCTTTGTGATTGTCTTCTTTCATTTAACCTAATGCTTTTTATGGTTCACCCATGAAGTGTGCATCAATATTCATTCTTTTACATTACCAAATAATATTCCATTATGTGGGTATGCCACATTTCTTTATCTGCTCATTAGATATGGATACTTGTGCTATTTTCAATTTGGGGGTTATAATTAATAACACTATTGTAAAGATTCACAGATATATTCTCCCCACTCGCCGTTGACTGTTTGTTTGTTTTTTAAATTTCTCTTGGATTCTACCTAGGAATGGAATTATTGAGTCATATGGAAACTCGGTACTTAGCAACACAAGGAAGAGTAAACTATTTTAAAGTAAAAACACAGTTTGACATTCCCATTAGAATTGAATGAAGGTTCCAATTCTTCATATTCTCTCCAATACTTATTACTGTCTACTTTTTTTTTATTACAATCGTCCTAGTTGGTGTGAAGTAATAATTCATTTGGTTTTACCTTCCATATCCCTAATGATTAGTAATGTACATCTTTCATGAGCTTCTTAACCATATGTAAGTCTTGCTGGACAAATGTCTATTCAAATTTTAATATTTTAAAAGAACTTTTACCCAATTCTTGGTACAAACTATTAAAACTTTGAAATCTTTAGAGTGATGTGTGTGTTTCATATTTCAATGAGATGTCTGGTGACTGGGTGCCCCTAAATAGCTTTAGGATAGGGGTTAATCCCAGAAAGACCAAGACATACTAGAAGGTTTGAATTTTCAGATTCATCCTAGATGAAAGTCTTATTAGATATGTGCTATGCAAACATTTTCTTCTATGGTGTGGACTATCTTCAACTTCCGTGGCATTATTTTCAACTTAGAGGTTTTGAATTTTGATGATGTCCTACTTATTTTTCTTTTGTCACACATACCTAACCCAAAGTCACACAGGTTTATTCCTGTTTACTTTCTCTGAGTTTCATGATTTTAACTCTGATATTTAGATATGAGATCAATTTTGAGTTATCTTGTGTATAATACAAAATATGGATTTATTGATCATTTAAAAACTAAACCAATGTTACCTCAATAAAGAAAAATAAGCAAAATGAAAAACAAAAATAATTTTTTAAACCATTGTTAACCAGAAGTCATGCATACAATTTGATTTCTAAATTCTGTATCCAATTGTCAACTAGACCAATTAATTAATTCAATTTAATTTCTTATACTGGAGATAGAATGGAACTTTTAAGTTCGAGGAGGGCAGGAAACTTGGATATAATTACCATTGTATGACTGAAGAATTGTATATCACTCCACTACATTCAACTAGTCTTGTTTTTCTTTTGTCAGAGGTAAAAAGGGAAAAGATCTAATTCTTCCCCTTATTTAACAGAGAATTATAAAGCTCAAAGAATACTCTGAATACAAAAACACTTTCAAAAGTGAATCACTGCCTAAGGGTATTCACTGTAGCCAAAATTCTGCCAAAGGTTTTTCTGAAAACCACAAAACTGCAAATAAAGGTCACTGATAAACTCACTAAAAGTTACTTCTTGTCTGATACTTTTCCACATGGCCCACACAGATGAGCAAGATCAGGGAATTCCCACGCTAGAAGATACTGATGGAGAATCGGGTTTGGGAATCACAGGTTATAGTGGTCTAACCACAGGAAAGCTCTGTAATTATAGTTATTATCCATGTCCATAAAGGATCTAGCAAATACTGACAGGTGTAGCCTGACTAAATGATAGCAATTGTGTGAAACAGATTAAATCTTGTCAGTCAAAAGAAAGAATAAGACCAAAAATATCCACCTTATTCCATTTTCCCTGAAATTACTTGTATGTTTGAAGCAAAAGCATCCTACACTTTGTGAGCATAATAGCTGACACTGACAAGAAGTTACATTAATAACTTGGTATTGTCCCACTGTAAAGGTGTCATCCTTAATTAATAATGTCCTGGAAATCAGCTCCCCAAGGACACAAAAGAATCAATGAAATCATGCTGATAGAAAACATCAAACTCAAACATCTTAGAGCTGCTCAAATTCAAACAGCCTCCAATTGTTCATTTTCACACCTTCTCTGATTCTGGATACTTACTGAATAGTTTATGTCTTACGCTCTTCTGTCATGTCTTTTTTTAAGATTGTCAACTCCTTGATGACAGGGTCTTGTCTTTCCTTACTTTTCTTTTGCAGCTGCAGTAGCACCTAACCCATGGTCAGCATTTAATCAGTAGGGGGCAATTGATTGAAGAAGAAAGTAAAAATCTAGCTCATTGAATATCACATCAGGTTATAAAGGGAAATGCACAACTTATTTCTGGAAGAAACTGAGACTTCTAAAAGCATACTGGAAGAAGTATTTCTAATTTTTGCTATGGGGTGGGAATTACATTTTCCAAAATATTCAAATCACTCTATATCATAGACTATATTGTAGCATTGATTTTTTTGGTTTATAGCTTTTGTATTTTCTTTTATAGTTGAGTCTATAAAGATATATCTGACCCCAACCAAACCCACATCCAATATAAATCAAGTATTCTGTCTGCTAAAACCTGGAAACAGGTCTGTCTTATCAATACTTACTCTCACTCAGTGTCATAACCCACTTGGTTGTACCTCAGAGTTCTAAATCATGATTTATGGGTGACTATATGGCCATAAAACATTTATTTCTTGCATTTAGAAAGCAAAGTTGATCACTGAAAGTCACTGGGTGTGCACACACACACACACACACATATATATACATATTGTATTATTAGTAAATGTGGTTTGATTTTGTAGATATAAAAAATAAACACCATATAACAGTCTCTGCATCCCCTGTACACACACTTCCTTGGAGCCTTCTCTCTCCAGCTACTGGCCAGCAGAGAGCACATGTCTTTCATTGTGCCATTCTGGTATGAAAAACAGAGTAGACTCATCAGAACTACACTAAAAATAGTCAGCTCTGATTGTAATCAGGGATAGAATGAGCATTCCTGTTCATGTTAATGATCTGCTTCATTTCTAAATTTTTTCCTTTGTTGTTCTTATGCCTTTGGACCCTGCACTATATCAAAATGATGGAGTCCCCCTATTTTTTCTGATGATTTGAATTCTAACCACAAACTCAGCTCCCTTAAATCATTAGGCAAGCGACCAGGACTGCAGTACATTGGCAATACTCACTTTCTTCTGTGTTGATCATTTAGAATTTTTATTGGGGCATTTGGACCTCTGGCCAAAAAAAAAAAAAATGAATCTAGCTTCCACACCCGCCAGTGATGGGCATGGGGCTCTGGAGCTGGCCAGGCTCAGATGCCAAGAGAAGAGGTCTAAACATGTGCTTTTTAAATGCAGGGTCAGCACTGAGGGGCTTCCACCTACTGCAACTACCACCACATTCCTATGAGGCTTCCACCAGTGACCTGGTTTTATGTACACTGCTCTCCCATTCTTCACCTTGGACCCTCTGCCATGGTTGAAGGCCGAGTTGTTTCTGAAATGTTTTGCTTTCTGTTAAACATTTTTCTGGATCTCCCACAGAAAAACCAGAATATTTCCTTTCCATTCTTTCACCTACCCCTTTATGTACTTTAAAAGTAGGCTATAATACCTTTCCATTTTTACTACTGTCCATATATTCTGTTGTACAAGTCACCTGGGGAGCAGGTCTTTGACTGCTTTTGGTTTGCTGCTGCCTTGTGTTCAGGCCTCTCAGGGTGGGATGCATATAGCTACTAGAAGGGGCTACATCAAGTCCTCCTATGAAGGTTGACAGAACGCTTCAGTCTCTTCCAGTTATTGATGAAGCATTGGCATCTGCCTGAACATACCCTGGAAGCACTAGTTAGCCACAGTTAGCCATAGTTTCAGTCACCAAAATGTCCAAATTATTCTGTCCTCTTGGTGTAACCATGAGGGTGTGTCAGGCAAGTGTGTGCACAGACGAGTGTGCATGCACTCACATGCACACACACACAAACAGGAGCTCCCTGCATGCCCTGCAGGTTACAGGAAGGGCACAAGGAAGACCATGGAGTATCATTCTTCAGCATCTGTCTTGCAAAACTGTTCTAATTTTTCTGATTTGTTTCCATAGGAGCAAAATAGAAAAAAATAAATAAATAAACGATTGCAGTCAAGTAGAGCATTCTTCCAGCAGAAGCAAAATAACTCTTGGCATTTTTTGTTCCTTTTTTTTATGCACACTCCTCCACATGGTTGGAAATGTCCAGGTAATTTGCTTTTTTTTTTTGAGATGCAGAGTGTAGGGATGGGGTGGGTGGCACAGTATGCATAGCATGGGAACAATGTTAAATTTTCTGTAAGAGTGACCCTCCTGTATTTTATTTGCATATCTCTCTTCCCTCCCTACTCCAATACGTTTCCCTTGATTTCAGACTCCATCTCTCATGAATTAAAATGTGCATAGAATCACCTCTTAGTAACTACTTGAACGCAGCGCCTTATAAACTTGTTTTTAAAGCCAGAACTTAATGGTTACACAAATCTGTTTCCTGTAGAAATGTTTTCTAAATAAGCAAGGATATTTGCTAGAGTAAATGATTTTAAATGATTATTTAAGCAAAATGTAACATGTTCAAAAATCTTTGAAATGGAAAAAACAAAGCACTATAGGGGGTTGAGATACACAGGTGTATGCATTTGTCAAAACTCATGTTCATTTCACTGTGTATAAATCTAGCATTAAAATAATAGTAAACAAATATCAAACTAGGTAATGATCTGTGTGCTGAAGTATTCAGGGATGAAGTGTACTGATGTCTATAACATACTCTGAAACTTTGAAAACTAGCAAGCAGAAACAGAAAAATAATAACAGTAAAATCAACATAGTAGGCATATGGGCCCTAGCTATACAATTTCTTGAACTGTTGTGTGTGTCAGAAAGTGTTCATCATACAGCACAGGCATGGAGCAGGGAGGCAAAGCACTTGAAATAAGATTTGGGTCCAAGTCTTAATGTGGCATGAATGAGCTATAAAATGTGGTCTAGGTCTTAATTTCAATGGATCTCAGTTTCCACATCTACAAAATAAGATTCTCAAGTGTAGTCTGGTTTTCAATAATCTATCATTTTATGAAACAAGCATGGTCAAATGGTCAGAGCCTTCAATTCATAGGAAATTTGGGCTCTGGTTTACTGAATTTATATAGTCCAAAGGAAATACTGAAATTCCTATTATCCAACATTTTACCAATTGGAAATGTGCCTTTTTGATCATCTCATCTCTCCCAGTGCAAACTTCTCATCTAGTGCCAAGCACAGATGCCAGAAACACAGTGGGTGGGAATAACCTCTCCAAAACCAGTGCTAGTAAAGATGGGTCTCGATAATTTGAGAGAAAACAATTAGAGTGCTGTCCCAGGGTGCTCTACCCAAACCATTTTGATGTGATTGTACAGTTCACAGTTCGTTCAGAGCCCACAGCCCGTGCATCCACATTCAGGCAGAGAGAATCTCCTATAAGGGGCTTATTTGGGACCAGTCTTCTGAAGATTGGTCTTCCTCTTCACTCCTCCTTTTAGCCCCAAACTATATCCCTCATTCCCAGGTCAAAACGCCTGCCGTTCTGATCTTATTGTCTGATTGAAGGCTGTGTTCTTTATTAAAAATGCAACAGTTCCCGAAGTAGGTAACATTTAACTATAAATATAAAAGTCACTCACCCCCCACTGTTAATGACAGCTAGAGCAAAAAACAAAAACAAAAACACGTAGCCACAGCAGCTTCTACATAATAGGAATGCATTTCTCATGGTTCTGCAGTCTGGGAAGTCCAAGATCAAGGCATCAGCTGATTCATGTCTGGTAAGACTGCTTTCCTGTTTCATAGATGCCTGTTTTCCCCATGGGTCTTTATATGGTGGTAAGGAAAAGGAAGATCTCTGGGGTCATCTCTGGGGTCTCTTTAATGAGGGCACTGATCTGATTCATGCGCACTCTTCCCTCCTGGTCTAGGTGCCTCCCAGGGGTCTAACCACTTAATATTTAATGTCTACATTTTAGCAGACACAGATATTCAATGATAGTAAACGTTCAAATCCTTTTCACATATCACTTAATAATGGGAAAAGAAGAGCTATTGTCAGTTTTCTCCCCTCTAGGAAAAAAAAAAAAAAACAACTCTTCTAACCTCCTCCCTCAGCTAGAAATCACCCTTTATCCTAAAATGGAGCCAATATACAAAACACCCTTATTTCACCTATCTGGAAGTCAACTCTCTTATCTTTTATTTCATTCCTAGCTTTCTTAATTCAGTCAGTCAACTAAAATTTATTAACTATCACTTATAAGAAACTACACTAGGTTCAGACAAATACAGTTCTTGCCATTGAGGGAATGTCATTCTCACATGGTGTCTGGTTTTGGCATTGACAGTCCCAAGTCCTGGAAACCCTCTCAGACCGGGGCAGACCTAGTGGGTTGATCTGAATGTGTCAACAATAATATGACAAATAATGCAATTACAGTGTCTGAGGAGTATAAATGTGTTCTGAACATGTATGATGATGGCAACTCACTGAGGTTGTGAAGTCATAGAAGGGACATGGGAACTGAGATTTAAAGAATGAGAATTGTGGGGCCTCTCTGGTGTGCAGTGGGTTGAATGCCACACTGTGAAGTATCCACAGCCACTGCAGTGCAAGTTTGATCCCTAGCCAGGGAGGTGACCCACATGGCGCAGCAGACCTCTCCTGCCTCACCTGCTGCTACCATCAGCAGTGTGTTTCAGTCAATATGTCAGTTCTGTTCCCCATTCTGCCTCTGGTGAGCCCTCTTACCCCCATGCCTCTGGCCTGTACCCCAGTTCTGGTATGCATAAATAAATCTTGTAAAAAAAAGAATGAAAATTGTGAGGGAATTCTAGGCAAATAAAAGTCATAGTCAAAAGCTCTGAGATGAGAAAGAATGTGACAGAGCTGAGAATTTTTTTTTTTTTTTAGAGCTGAGAAATTTTAGGTCATCTGTCTCTAGATTTGCCTGGGATTGCCCTGGGAATTGCTTGTTACTCTGGCCTAATTATTAATAGTGCCCCCTTTCATCTCATAAGGGATTTGGATTAGAAAATGAAATTACATATTCATCCCAGAGAAACTATAAGATGTCCACATGGCTACAAAAAAGAGATTGAATGGGGTGCAAATGAGACTGCTGAGATGTCAGAAAACTGATTAGTCAGGTTCTCAAGGGAGGTTCAAAAGGTTTGGGATATTATTGTAAGAAATATGGGAACAGTAAGAAGAATCACGTACAGAGAAGTAACCTCAAATGAATAGTCAATCATCATACCAACCAAAAATGTCCATCCAATGGAGACTGGATTAGAAAATGCAGAGTATATATTCAATGGAATATTACACAGTTATTTAAAAAGATGAAACAGTGGCTTTTGGGACAAAGAGTAGCTCTTGAGGTTATTATGCTAAGTAAAATAAGTCCAAAAAAGAAAGACAGCTATTGAGTGGCCTCACTCATTTGTGGACTATAAGTAGTCAAAGAGAACCAACTGGCAAAAGAAGTAGTATTTTTAGACTCTATGACTGGTTATGAAGAGAGTTAGTGGTGGGGGCCAGAGGAGAGAAGGTGACAGGGTTGTGGCACTTGAGCTCTGGTGGAGGGTGAATGTGGCATGTTCACATAGAGAGTGATGTGATGTTATCCTACCAAAATTATATGGTTAAGCAAACTACTGACAAATCAATAAACCATAAAAACGTGAACAGCAAATGCAAGAGTGCATGTGAAATGTCCATTCACAGAGTATTGCTATGATCCAGGTCAGAGATGGTAGTCGCTTACATTAAAGTGGAAGCATCAGAAGTGGAGCTAAGTCAATAATTCAAAAGATAAGTTGCAGAAATAATTGACAGGATTCAGTCTGATACCTGAAAGGTCAAGGGAGTAGAAGTGGTGGGGCTGCCCTGATGGACCACATGGGTGAGCAGAACTCTGCAACGCACCCCTCCCCACACATAGAAGACTTTGCAATCTGCATTGCAAGGTAAGCATTCTTGGTAAAGGCAGCAAAAGGACCATGGAGGATAGTGGTAAGTGTCCTTCCTGGTGGTGCAAAGGGTTAAGGTGCAGCACTATGAAGCTATCCTCAGCCACTGAAGCATGAGTTCCATTCCTAGCCAGGGAGGTGACACACATGGCACAACAGACCTCCCCTGTCTCACCAGCTCTACCCCTCAGCAGCATATTTCAGTAGATCAGCCTGTTCTGTTTCCCACTCTGTTTCTGGTGAATCCTCTTCCTCCCACCCCCATACATCTGGCCTGTACTCCAGTTCTTATATGCGTGAATAAGCATATAAGCATCTTAAAAAAAAAAAGGGGGATAATGGTCAGTGCTTTAGGATGAGCAACTGGCTGGAAGATTCCCTGGTGTTATTTAGGTACAAAGGATCTGAAAGACATTCAGAATCCCATGTCATCATTCCTGAAATCCGCTTCTAATATGCACCATTCGTTACCATTGATTTTTGTCATATGTACCTTTTACTTACATATGCACTTTGTTTTATCTTGTTCTTTCCCTGACAAGCTCTAATTGGACTATAAGTACTCAGGAGCAGAGACCAGGTTGAATGTTTTTCTCTCCTGGCCACAGGCTTACCTCTGTCAGGAGGTTAGCGCCCATAAATTCATGGAAGATAGTGTACAGATGAACAGGCCCATAAGAGTATTTGTTTCTGCAAAGAGAAGACCAGACATAGAAGAGATAGACTGGTGTAAAGGTTGTATCAATGAATTCCCAGTCAATCAAATGGAATAGGCTGATATAACAGTCCACAAGCCTCTTCAGTAAAGAATCAATAAGAAAATAAGAAATATTGTAGACCATGCAGGTCATTCCATCCCTGCCATTTTAGTGAACTCAAAACCATAGACAATCAGTGGACATGGGTGTGGTCATGTTCCAAGGAGCCTCTATGTATGGATACTGACATTTGAATTTTATATAACTTTCACTTGTCACCAAGCATTATCATTTTGATTTTTTTCAAACCTTTAAAAATTTAAAATTTAATATCATTCTTAGCAAGCAGGCACTTTGAAAAACAGGCAGTGCCTGAATTTGGCTTTAGGGTCATAGCTTGCTGAACCCTGAATCAATACATCCATTTCTCTAATGTGGCAGGTAACAAAGCATCCCATCATACATATTCTCAAGCAGAATCATTAAGAAGCTCACCTCAAATGCCTTCCCTTTTCCTTGTCTCAAGTACAAAAAAAGACATTTAAAATACTGAGTCTGATCTCTTACTCATCTTTTTAAAATGGTTCTGATTTTTAAAATATTTTTTTCTTTCTTCAACCTTCTTTTGGTGCATTCTTTCTCTCTCTGCTTTCCCCAGTTACTCCTCCTTTTTTATTGTGCAAGTTTGCTTTCTCACTAATAAATTTTACTTTTACTACCAGATGCATTACTGGGTTTGACATTTTTAGTGAGGATGCTGAGATTTTTCCAGTTTTTGTTTATCACTTGCCTTTTCACAACCATGGGCAGCCTCAGACCTTCCTAAATGAAGGATTGATGCCTACACAGCATGACCCACACCTGAAAATCTATTAACAATTAACAGCCAGTAAAAACAGACAACCCAAAGATTCAGAGGCTGCCATGGGAAACCTCCCGGTTTCATGGGAGGTAGGGGCCAACTATAAGGGTGAATGATGTGCCCAGAATTTAATATATTAGTCCCTGCCCAATGGCATCTGAAACCCTACCCTGGTCATAAACACAGTTTGTTTGCTTGCTTGTTTGTTTAAAGAGAACACTCTTATATCAATGATAATTTGCAAGACCAAACTGAGACACACAAGTGGGAAAGAATGACTCATTCCATGGTCTTCCCTGGTGGCACAGGGGACTCAGAAGTGACAGCACTATGAAGCTATCTGCAGCCACTGCAGCATGAGCTCGATCCCCAGCCAGGGTGCTGACCCTTATGGCGCAGCAGACCGCTCCTGCCTCACCCGCTGCTCCCCTCAGCAGTGTCGGTAGACCTGCCTGTCCTGCTTCCCACTCTGTCTCTTGTGAATAATCTCAAACCCTGTACCTCTGGCCTACACCTCAGTTCTTGTATGCATAAATAAATAAATCTTTTTTTATTAAATAATGACTGTTGTTTCTGCTTATTTCACTATAGAGTTAGACTAAGGCTGGAGGTTCTCACTGAAATGTACCTCACCAAGTGGGTTTCTGCAGAGAGGACTCTATCTAGCAGAAACCTGACTCCCTATTAGGGAGGTATCTCTGTATGGGACTAGCACTTCACATCAAGGACTTGTATCCCCATGGAGAGTTTTAAAAAATGAAAAAATAATAATTTACTCAGTAAGCAGAAGAACCAGACTAGCAACAATGAAACAACTTTTTTCCAGATCTTGATGATGTATTACTTAGGACAATAACATGTTAAGAATTTGTAAGGAAAGAGTTTATGATGTATGACAGATTAGGAAAGAAAAGTGGGAACCTTTATTCTATTCTCAAGACTGTCCATATTCAGTGTGTGAGAAGCTGGGGAGGTCTCTTCCCTTTAAGTCTTTGATACCAAAAAGGAAAAAAAAGCGGTCCCTATTCCTTTTGAATACAACCCTTTATCTGAGATACAAAAGAAATTGTGGAAGGAGCTAAGAGGGGATGGTTGCATAATGGATACCAAGATGCCTTCACTTCTTTCTTATCACACTCAACACTTATTATTTTTTAAAAAGATTTATTTATTTATACATACAAGAGCTGGGGTACAGGTCAAAGCCCAGGGTAGTGAGAGGATTCACCAGAGACAGAGCAGGGAGCAGAAAGGCAGACTGACTGAAACACACTGATGAGGGGAGCAGTGGGCGAGGCAGGAGAGGTCTGCTGCACCATGTGGGTCCCCTCCCCGGCTGGGATTGAACTCGTGCTGCAGTGGCTGCGGTTTGCTTCACAGTGCATTGCTTAACCCACTGCGCCACCAGGGAGGCCCGCACTCAACACTTATGATGATAACTGGCATCTGTGGTCTTAGCCAACAGTTTAAGGTTTGTGGGAAACTCTACTCTTGCAAAACTGTGCTCTGATACACAGTCCTATTACCAAATAAACCTATTTATGCACTGTTGTATAAATAGGTTCTTTGGAATGTTGTAGGCCCAACTGAAGAGTACTTAAATCCACAAGTCTCAATAGCATTAAAATGAGCCCTGTCAACCAAACAGAGACTTGGGGCCATAAAAGCTGGTAAGAACAAATCCCACCACACAAGTGTGTCTAGTGGGGCACTGCTCCCATGGTGTGGATTTGAGCATAACGTGTGGTGCATTCATGGTGGCTCTTTGTTTAAATCACCTCCGTTGTTATAGACTCAGTCTTGTTAGATACAATGGTTGTATTTCTTCCACACACCTTTCATTGGCTCATGCACATGGGTCATTTTTACAAAATGCCAATTCCAAAGTCTTCAACGGACTGAGCCAAGAGAAAGAAAAAACAAAATACAGTAAAAGGCATTCTCTGAATTTGCTAATAGGCATGCATGGTCCTTTTGGAACCAAAATAGAATTTTTGATGAAGTACCTTGTGGCACATTTGAAATATTAGCCTGGGGGTCCCAACAAGACATAATTCACTCTACTGGTGAGAACAAATCTCATTTCCATGTCCCTTTCTCTAAACTCATTACTGACCCAGGGGACATACTAGCCTGGAGCATATTTTAATAAAGACACTGGTGCGGTTGTTGCTATAGAACTAAATGCAATAATGAGCAACAAACTACCTGGTGGCGATGGACCCCTGCACCTGTGGACACCCTGAAAGGCAGCTTCTGAAGGGCTTAACACTCAATCCAGAGCAGAACATGACTTCCAAAAAAGATTTGATTACTTTATGCGATCACTTGTCACATCAGACTCACTCTGGCTTACATGGTATGATGTCAACTTGCCTTTGAGTGAACAATTCCTAGGAATTTCTGATTTAAAAAGTAAAAGGAAACAGATTGATACAGTAGGGCAATTAAAAATAATAATAACTTTGGGGTCAAAGATATTCAAATTTTAAATCCAGGACAAATTTTATTCCTACTTTGTGATAAAATCTCTACCACTCGTTGCATGCTTTTCGGTAAATATATGTTATCGGTAGGTGGGGGTTTCAAGTCTTCATTTTTGCTGCCATATTTTCACTTGCCTTGCAGTATAATAGGTGCTCACTAAATATTCATTAGATACATTGCCTTCTGGGCTTATTTTGAAAATTAAGAGAAATAAGATATGTAACACTTTTGACACTATGCTTGGCACAAAGTAATTCCATAACAAATTCAGAATAAATTAACTGTTGGTACAAGGTCACTGGTAAAAGGCCAGAAGAGAAATTTGTCAAAAGTAAACAAATGAGACTACATCAAACTAAAACATTTGCACACAGCAAAAGAAGCAATCATTATATTCAAAAGACACCCTTGCAAATGGGAGAAAATATTTGCATATAATATATCTACAAGTGGCATATATCCAAAATCTATTTTAAAAAATCATACAATTCAACAATAAGAAAACAAATAGCCCAATCAAAAAGTGGGCAGGCAAGCTAAATAGATATTTCTCTAAAAAGGATTTTCGATTGCCAAAAGACACATGAAAAATGCTCATCATCACTTATCATGAGGGAAATGCAAATCAAAACCACAATGAGATAAAAAAAAAAAACAATATGTGTGAAGATGTGGAAAAAATTTAACTTTAACTTTTTTTTTTATATTGTTGGTGGAAATGTATTGAAAACTGCATGGATTTCTCAAAATATTAAAAACAGATCTACCATATGATCCAGAAACACCTCTTTTGGATATCTACCTAAAGTATGCAAGATGGTTAACTTGAAGGGATATATGCATTTCTATATTCACTGCAACACTATTTACTGTTGTCTAGTTATGTAAACAAACAACTAAAGTGCCCAACAACAGTTAAGTGGATAAAGAATATGTGATCTAAATACACACATACACACACAATGGCTATAAAAAAAGATGAAATTTTGCTATTTCTGACAACATGGAAGGAATTGGAGGGAAATATATTAAGTGAAATAAATCAGAAGGAGAAAGACAAATATGATTTCACACATATGTGGAAAATACAAAAACAAAACAAAGGAAAAGACAAAAGAAAACCAAATCAAACCCAAGCAATCTGACTGTAGAATTGAGACTACCAGAGGGGAGAGTGAATTGTGGAGGAGACCCACTGGTCAATGATGGAGGACTGTGGGTGACTTTGGTGTGGCAACATTCATTGGGAAGGGTGTAAAATTAAAACTTTGACAGTGTCATAAACCAATGTCACCTCAATAAAAATTAATAGAAGGGAAATGAAGCACTTGTGTTTTTTTTTAAGATTTATTTATTTATGCATACAAGAGCTGGGGTACAGGCCAGAGGTGGTCGGGGGTGGTGAGAGGTTTCACCAGAGACAAAGTGGGTAGCAGAACAGGCACACTGACTGAAACACACTGCTGAAGGGAGCAGTGGGCGAGGCAAGGAGAGGTCTGCTGCGCCACGTGGGTCACCTTCCTGGCCAGGGGCAGGGATCAACTTGTGCCTCAGTGACTGCAGTTTACTTCATAGTGTGTTGCTTAACACATTGTGCCACCAGGGAGGTCCAAATGAAACACTTGTAATGAAAAGTCCAACCACACAGAAGAAACATGACAATCACTGTGGTTCTGGCAGGAAGGGACCAGACCCAGGGAGATCAGGGAGGGATACAAAGTGGAACACGACAAGAGGAGAGGTCTTGAAAATACAAGGGGATATTAAAAAGAGCCAGAGGCAGTAATGACGGGGAACCATACTGACTAATATGCCCTCAGTTTTAACAAGCTGTCGAGGCAGATAAAATCAAATGAGAAATTAAAGCATGTATCTAGCGAATGTGCAAAGTCAGCAGTAAGGAAGGAAGTGCACACATGTACCTGGAGATGCAAACAGTCATCACTTTTCAAAGGTTTTTTTTAAGCACACAAGCACTGGGGTACAGGCCAGAGGTGTGGGGGGTGGTGAGAGGGTTCACCAGACAGAGTGGAGAACAGAACAGTCAGATCCACTAAAATACACTGCTTAGGGGAGCAGCAGGTGAGGCAGGAGAGGTCTGCTGCACCATGTGGGTCAGCTCCCTGGCTGGGGATCGAACTCACACTGCAGTGGCTGCAGATGCTTCATAGTGGGGTGCTTAAGTCCTTGCACCACAAGGGAGGCACGATAACTTGTTTCTTAATACATCTCACTGTATCCTCACACAGTCGCCCCCAACTTTGCATGTATGATGAACTTCTCATTCCATGAGTCTGCTCCTTGAATTTGTCTCTGACAATATAATTTCTGCAGATTTTAAAAATATGAACAATCTATATAAATTTCCTGTTCAGAGAGAGAGAATACAAAACACAATATCCTAGGGTAAATGGGACCATTCGCCATCTCCTACTAGTCTTTACCACACTTTCATTTGCTTCTATAATGTGAGAATTTTTCTCTATATATTTATTATGGGTATATCTCTGTTCCTCAAATAAAACATTACTTCTTTATAGCAGGGACTTCTCTTTGGTGCATATCCCCCATGGATTGGCACTTCACCCGTATTACCCAAGAAATGACTATCCAATAAATGGTGAAAAGGTATTAGCAGGTACCAGGTACCTACTTCACATTGCATACACACAAACAAATGGCTTTTTTGTGACTGGCAGTAACTTTCCTTAACCATATACAGGCAAGGTAATCTGAAGACATTTGTATTTGCAAACTAAAATACTTCATAGGTAATCTGAAGGAATAAAAATAGCATCATGCAAATGTATGCATTAAATACACTCATAGGGGCCTCCCTGGTGAGGCAAGTGGTTAGGCACCCCACTATGAAGATTCTGCAGCCACTGCAGCGGGAGTTGGATCCCCAGCCAGGGAGGGGACCCACATGGTGCAGCAGACCTCTCTTGTTTCACCCACTGCTTCCCTCAGCAGTGTATTTCAGTTTATCTGCCTGTTCTATTCCCCACTCTGTTTCTCGTGAGTCCTCTCACCCCCCACACCTCTGGCCTGTAGCCCAGTTCTTGTATGCATAAATAATAAATCAATCAATCTTTAAAATAAATAAGTAAATACACTCACACATGTCATGAGGGGATATTTCTATGTAGCTATTCTCAGAGGCAGGATTCTAAACAGGCTTTGGTTTAAATACTGGCTATTATCACCTCTTGTGAGTCAGGCTGATCAGACCAGGAAAACAGTAGGAAAAAAATACAGATTCTCTGTAATAGGGCCAGAACTGACCCACCACAGTCACTTGTGCTCATTCTCTGGACAATATATGGCTCCAGTTGACTGCTCCAAGCCTATTTTCTCCCACCGCTTGCTCCTGCTCAGAGTGTTTGAGTCTGCTCGCCCACTCCAACCAAACCCCCACTGACAGGCACATCCCTGCTGTACACAGACACGCATCCCTTTAACCTAATACAACTTGAAATCACTACATTAAAGTTTCCAACATTGCTTGTTTATTCAGGCGCAAGAAAAGATGGAATGGTTATTGGTGTTTTAATAAAGAACTGATTATCCTGCTCTGAGAAAGATAGAGAATGACAAACACCAAAAAAGCAATCCATCTGCCTTCTAATTGCTGCGATTGGAGTGTGGGGGAGTCAGGGAACAAGGATAGCTAAGAGTTTATTACAAAGAGCAAAATGGCAAGTCCAGAGAGTTCTCATCACTCCAGAACTACCAACTGATCATTTTCCATCTACGAAAATCATCCAATAGTGGACACGAGACAAGCTAGCCATACCAGTAAAAAAAAACATGGCCAACCATCAGAACTGTGAGAAAATAGAGGGAGTCAAAAAGAATGCTACCGTACATACAGATAAAAGAGAGGTGAACTTCTTTCAGCGCAGATGGTTGCCCACACTGAGCACATGGATAAGTGATTATCAGAAAGTTGAAAGAAGCCAGTCTTGGGCATATGTTATAGCTAAAGTCGAAGCAGGGGTGCAAATTATATAACAGGACAGACAATTAGGGAATTAGTTAATTAGGGTTCTGTTTAGACTTCTATTTGTCAATGCTAATTATTTGTTGGTTTGAAGTCGGTTCCCCTGTCTTCATTAGTGAGTGTCAGTGAATGATAACACACTTGGATTTCCACAAGTATCTTTTGCTCCTCAGAACTATATTTGCAGCGAGGGTTCATCACTTTGCACAATGACAGTAGTAATAATCAAGGGACTCACACTCACTGAAGCTAAACACTCTTTTTTTTTTCTTTTAATAGAGGTGTGTTACTGTTATTGTTACCTTCCTTTAAATTTTAGTTTCTGTCTGGTCTTTGATATATCAAAGAAACGGTTTTCCTTTTACTTTGAAGACATCCAGATGGTTAGATTCTTTCAAAGAGAATGAGTTAGCAAATGTTCTCTCCAGGAAGTATTTGCTCCTTCAGCTCCATTTTACAAAAACCCTTTTCCTGGATGTATTATTTGCCCCTCCTTAAGCATTCCTAATGTGAGTAAATACCTAGCAGTCAACTTGGTTAGGAAATCTATAGACAGCCATCCAATGAAGAACTATTGACAGGGTTAACTTGCTCATGGTGTATGTATGCAATCCTTAACTTTTTTTTTAAAGAATGGCTACTCTTGATCTCTTACAGGTGCCCTTGACACATGAGCACAGAACAGCATATATTTTCAATTCTGCTGTCCAGCAAGAATCATCAAGTTCAAGATCAAGGTGGTTTGAATGAGGAGACAGTAAGGACAGTGACTCAAAAGAGATAAATGAAAGTCTTTATCAGCAATGCCTTGGGAATATACCTGGAGGGAGTAACAGATTTCAGAAATGGAAAAAAAAATAAAAACACTAGATTCATCACTTTTGACTGCTGAAAGGGTATGCAAAAAATGAAGGGAAGAATGAAAGAGTCTACAAGAGATCAAAAAATGCAGTCAGAAAAATTTGACACAATTTCACTTGTGGGTATTATTTTCATCTTGTTGATCATTTAAACTAATAACAAAGGAGAATTCAATCAAACCCATCCTCCTCTAAAAGTAAGACCTTAGGCCTCCTTGGTGGCACTGGGAGATTAAATCTCAGCACTATGAAGCTATCAGTGCCACTGAAGCACAAGTTCAATCCCCAACCAGTGAGGTGACCCACACGGCACAGCAGACCTCTCCTGTCTCGCCTGCTGCTCCCTTCAGCAGAGTATTTCAGTAAATCTATCTGTTATGCTCCCCACTCTGTCTCTGGTGGGTCCTCTCACTCCCCACACCTCTGGCCTGTACACCAACTCTTGTGTGCCTAAATAAATAAATCTTAAGTAAAATAAAAGTTAGACCTGCAAAAACTGACATGTTTAAAAGAAACTATTTACTTCAATAGAATGTTTTGCATGGTATATCTTATTTTAGAATTTCTAATTTTATCTTTTTTTTTTTTAATTAGAACTGTTGGGTTAGTTTGTGACTTTGTTATTTCTGGGCACATTTAGATTAGCCATTAATGTCAGATGCTAAAGGTGGCAATTCCAAAGGCAAAGAAATGGAGTCATGAGTTATATAACCCTTAGTCATGCATAAAGATGAACTTCTGAAGAAGAGGCTAAGGGGATGGGGTGGAGGATGATAGTATCTGAGTGTAGAAATAGATAAAATGACAAGAAGACTAGAGTTGCCATCTGCTGGATGATAGAAAGAATGACATTTGACACTCACTACAGCAAAGCTAAATTCATTAGTCAAAATAATAAAGCTCCATGTACTGAGTACTGACAGTTGAATAATAAAAAAGAAAATTTGGAAGGGATGTTATTTCAGTAGGGCAGTTTTAGGATAATGTAGGAAATATGTGGAGAAATAAAACAATAGCATTTTCTTTTCCTAACTTGCACTCTGCACAATCTTAAAAGAGATGATGAATAGTGATTTTTTTTTTCTTTAAGTGCCAGCACACTCCTTCAACATGTATTTCTCACTTTCACCACTGTGACTTTGAAAATGGAATTGATGATGGGCCTTCATCTCTAAGTATGTCTAGTCACTGCTTCCAGATTTTCTTCCTCTTATGTAACATGACCAAAATCACGACGCTCACTTAGGTTCAATATAAAAAATACTGGGCTGAGAGTCAGAAGGTCTAGGTGGCTAATCTGTTTGCCTACTAGCTACCAGTGTAACTATAAGCCAAGCATATAATTTCCCTGGGTCTTGGTATTTTAAGCTGCAAAATAATAAATATGTGGAGGAAGAGTTGCAGAGTTTAAATGATCTCTAAGGTCTTTTCAGCTCTAAAATTCTGTGAATCTATAAGCATTCCAAATGCATATAGTACTTATAACATGAATATTCAAGTTAAATTCTCATCATTGCTTCTACTGAACACAGCAAAATAGTATCTAATGGCTTGATTAATCAGCCAAAACCATCTTCTCAGCCAATGAAGGGAAAAATGTTTCCCCCCTCTCATATTGTAACCAGAGTCACTTATTTAAGTTTGATTTCTCCAATGCTGTTCCTCTTGCAGCTCCCTATGAAGAAACATATAAAACAAAATAGCTTCAAGAATTACATAGGGGGCCTCCCTGGTGGAGAAAGGGGTTAAGGCACAGCACTATGAAGCTATCCTCAGTCACTGCAGCATGAGTTTGATCCCCAGCCAGGAAGGGGACCCACATGGCACAGCAGACTTCTCCTGTCAAGCCTACTGCTCCCCTCAGCAGTGTATTTCAGTTAATCAGCCCATTCAGCAACCCATTCTGTCTCTGGTGACTTCCCTCACCCCCTTAACAAACACCCCCCCCCCCCGCCTATACCACAATTTTTGAATGCACAAATAAATAAATCTTAAAAAAAATAAGAATTACAGAGCTAGAATAGCAAGCAAGCTTTAAAATCAGATTTGGAAACTGAGTTTAAGAGATTCTTTCACACTTTAACAACTGGTTTGAGGCCAAAATAGGTTACGACCAGTTGACTGGCAAGTTCTTCCTCTTCCTGAATCAAAACCCATCCTTCTTTTGGTAGCTGTCAACCTGATGCATCTATAGATTCTGGGTCAGGTGTCTTTTCCTCTCTTCTCTCACATGGAAACACCAGTACTTAATATCTGACTCCTTCCCTTGACAAGTCACAAAGTCAATTTTTCATTCATTTATTCATTCACAATTACTTAATGGATACATATTCGTTACCTTGCATTATTTTTTTCTGAAACAGAAGAGTTAAGACTCCTTTTCTCAAGAATATTTTTATTTACATTTTTTGGTAGATGAAATATATTTTAATGGGAGAATAATGAAGGAAACACGTATGAACAGGAAGGTATCTAGTAGGAGTATACACCACGACAAACCATTAAAATGTGGTATGATAATTACCTGATACTCTTTTTAGATTGTCAAGGAAGTCTTCTCTGAGGAAGATATTGCTAAATTGGTACTTGAGTGACAGGAGGGAAATGGCTATTCCTAAAATGGAACAGACTGACATTTGGGGGAGGGGCATTCCTAAAAAGGAACAGATTGGTATAGGGGGAGGGGAAGGAATCAAAGAAATGAGGTTGAAATAAAGTCAACAAGTGGGATAACGACAGATGAGTGAGGGATGTAGGCAAGATCCAGATGATTTGGGGTCACAGGATCATGCTGAGAAACCTGGGTTTGATTCCAAGTGGGAAACTATTTTATACAAAGAAGTAAGTTCGCTTTTCCTGCAAATCAATCTTCCAAACTGACCTCCAAGGTGTAACTTCTTTTTAAAAATTCTGTCAAAATTTTTAGGCCATCCAGAACTTTGTACATAGAAGGTTTTTAAATAAATAGCTATGGACTTATTGATGGACTGGGTAGCATATGAAATATTTAAGTTAGTATTTTAAGTGGGAGTTTAACCCAGGGGCAGTCAGAGATCATGATGATTGCAGCCCTTGACCTCAAATCCACATGAATGCTGAGGCAATGAGCTCAGCCTGCAGGCCCAGTGACTTCAGGCATAGCCTATGACTCCAGCTGAGATGCCTGACAAAGCCTCAGCAGCTGGGAGTGGTCCTTAAGAAATGAAGGGGATTTATTCCCAAGTATTTAAATTTTTTAGTTTTAATTATAAAGGGGGTGGTTTTCTTTATTTCCTCTTCTTCAACTTGGTTGTTTGTGTAGAGGAAGGCTACTGATTTTTGTGTGTTGATTTTGTATCCTGCTA
>JAGFMF010011763.1:493924-531492 GCA_019455555.1 Galemys pyrenaicus
ACACAGAAACCAAAAATGAGGAGACAAGGACAGACTGGGGACACCTGGTGGGGAGGGGAGGGGGAGAGTTGAGGGAAGATGGGAGCACGAGGGACTGAGATGATGGTGCACTGGTGAGATGGTGATGGGGAATACATGGGAATTACAATTAATGGCAGATATATGTAAATTTTAAAATATTTTAATAAAAAAAAAAAGAAATGAAGGGGAAATCTTCATGGACTTTTCAAAAAGCAAAGCAAGTCCCCTAACTCTGGAGAAAGGTTCTTACCGTTTTAGTACTCACATGTCACACAGCTATAATTGAAACTTTGGAACAGGTAAATCTGTAGCAGTTCACAGTGTTCGTGTTCAAAAGAGTTATCTTTGTGTAAAACAGCAGTCTGAAAAATGGGGGGAATTAATTCCAGAGGTTACTCTGTATTTTCCCTTTTAATTCAAACCCCATTTTTATATGCTTTTCTTTTGACTGTAAGGTGATCTTTAATTGCAGCTTTAAGAGAAGGGAGTATAATAAAGGGGTCATTAAACATTATGAAAACTAGAATGCTGCAAATGGTAGAAAGTAACCTGACATATTTTTCACTCTAAGCTCTAGAAAAGCAAAGTGCATGTAATTAGCAGAGTTAGGTAGGAAACCAAAATACATCTTTCTCCAGTCTGCCTGGCCATAGCGACCTAAGAAGTGTTCTAGGCTGTAACTGGAGGACCCTGTATCTCAGAAACCCAGGGAGATACCAGCACCACTTTAATCTTATGTGATCTCTGTAAAGTTAAGCGATAGATAGATAGATAGATAGATAGATAGATAGATAGATAGATAGATAGATAGATAGATAGATAGAAATATATACATGTGTGTATGAATTAGTGAATAGAAAAATTAAAAAGAAAATATTCAGGTAGGAAGGAAGAAAAGAATAAATGAAATACAAAGAAAAGGATCAGGATAAAGAAAAGAGGGTGGCTGTAGAGAAAGAGAGGGTAGAAAGGCAAGGGAGAACAACAGCTATAAGAGACCACAATTGTTATATATGGAGATAGAGAGGATGGGGAGATAGCTAGATGGATGGATGGATGGATGGATGGATGGATGGATGGATGGATGGATGGATGGATGGATGGATGGATGGTTGGATGGATGGATGGATGGATGGATGGATGGATGGATGGATGGTTGGATGGATGGATGGATGGATGGATGGATGGATGGATGGATGGATGGATGGATGGATGGATGGATGGATGGATGGAAAGGAGGAAGGGAGGGAGGGAGGGAGGGAGAAAGGGCGGAAGGAAGATTTAGAGTATGGGGAGATAAAAGAAGATCTGGATTTGAGAATAGGCAAGCAGGCAGAGAGAGGTGAAAATAAGCCTTAAATGAAGAGGAAGAAATGAAGAGATCTAGACAATTACTCCCAAATCTGGCTACATATGGAGTCATTCAGGGGAGCTGTGTCAAAATACCAATGCCCACACTTGTTCCCAGCCCTGTATCAGCCTGGAGAGGAGGTGGGGTTGTACTAAAAGTCAAAAATCAAACTCTCTCCCCAGGTGATACTGAAAAGCAAAAAGCCTTGGGAATCCTTGAGCTACTCGCAGACCCGGCAAGATGCGACTGGTGAGCAGCCGCGGGACTGGTGCCTGCGAAGCCTTGGGCAGCAGCTGGGGACTGTCAAAGGACACTTACTTCTTCTCAAGAGGATGACTCATCTTCAGCCACTCCAGTTTTCCTCCTTTAGAAGCAGTCCCCACGTTTGCCTCTTTCCAAATTACATGCCCTTCAGAGGCATTTGGAATGGCAGGTGGTGAAGTACAAAGGAAATATGTAGGAAGTCAGCTTTCTCCTTTGTTCATGGCAGGGAGTAGGGAAATAGCCCCCGTCCCAGCCTCTCTTGGATTGCTTAAGTGGCTCAGGCTGGTTTTAGAGATTAGCCCCTGCTAGTAACAGAGAAGTGAGAGAATATCTCTCACTTAGAAATTAGCAGAAATTGGTTTCTGAGCACGGACAGGCGACACTGGCACCTATCTTTCCTGAGGTGCATTTCCAATTGTGGTATCACGCGAAGCAGCGCGGTAGCGGCCAGGAAATCGCGTCTGAGCCCTGGCCAGGCTGGCGCTTGGGGTCGCCACTGCCACCGCCACTGCGCGCCGGGGAGCCGCAGGAGCTGGGGGCGGCAGCCAGCCCCGCAGGGAGCTCAGCCGCCCAGGCAAGGCAACAATTGCCTCTCTCTCGGGATTAAGTCTACGTGGGCCCGACTTGTGTGTTACTATGACAATGGTAAATAGGTTCACTGGCTTTCAGGGAAGCGGCTCCGTGCAGGTGAGCTGTGGAAGGCACAATTTCTCTCTAGTTCTAGAATACACACATACCCATTCACGGGTCTGTTCTCACACCACATAAAACGAGGAAGCTGAAGAAGTTTTAGGCATTGGGCATTTTACTGATAATGACCTATACTGAGTTTGATTTAGTGGTTCAACTAATAAAAAAGAAAATAAGCCTGATGGTAGAGTAGACAGAAGAGAATTAAGCATTCTTATCAGATGGTAATTTGCTTTTTAGAAAGAAAGGAAGATTGAGCTAAGTGTTTTTGATAAAATGGTTCTGTGAAATTCTACACATACCAGGAATGTCAAATCCTTAAAAATTACAACTACATATAAAATCATATATTTTCTTTTTTGGTACTTCCTAAGCGAAAGGGATCACTCTTCTCGGGGGCTCAATGTATCGTTAAAAAATTACAGCGCACCTTCAGAAGGACTAAGCTTTGCTAGAATATAGATTACCTACTATGCCAGAGCCAGCCTCACAAAACATGCTAGCAGAAATAAGATATTGATTAAATATAGTCACAGTAAACAGTAAACTTACATTAATATTTCCCACCACTGGTGATTTAGCATTTTATCAGTCAACAGAGCCTGAGTGCATGTCTACCCACACTCACAAAATTAAACCTTCCACAATTAATAGGATTTAGAGTATAGAACCTTTTTACATATTAGAAAAGACATATTTTTCAAAGCCCACTATCATATGATTTAGCTAAAGACATATTCTGCAATTATCCCTGGCCCTGGTTGTAGTTCATTTACATAAATCTCATGAATTCATTTTACATCACAAATCATTTTAAAATATGGTTGATTGAAACATACTTCCTTCAGTTCATCTCTATGGATACCTTCCCCTGACAGCTCTACTTTACCCAATTAATATCCTCTGGGAGTATTTCTGTTCCTCCTAGTCCCATCTGGTACAGGATCTTTTTGCTCCAGTCATACCTGGAAAACCATCATAATGCTTTTTCCCCAACCATTTATGTGAAGTCACCAAACCTTTATAGAGTTGGGCTTCCTTGTTTCTCCAGGAAGTCTTCCTAGTCTATTTCATTGTCACCTAACAATGGAAAATATTTACTTGGAAGGTTATCAAGTTCCTTTATGTTATGTTGATCATAAACCTCTCTCATAGTATTTCTTTTTAGTCATTTTTATATGTGAGCATGTCAGAGGACCTACTATGTCAAATTTATTTTTCTATCTGCCAGTGTGACTAGCACAGTAAAATAAGTACTTGAGAGACTGAATGAATGGATGAATTAATATCGATGTTAGTTCATTCTAATGGACTCAGCTCCTTACAGGAATTCCTAGACTTATTCTCCTCCAACTTCCCTGAAAGACATCATACCTCTAATAAAAGTAAATGTGGAAACATGGTTTGGATCCAGACTTAAACAAATCTATTTTTTTAAAAAGAGAAATTTGAGAGCTAGTGAAGACATCTGAACATGGACTGCATATTGGATAATATGGAAATGATAGCACCATTTTGCTAAATTATGATAATGGTATTGTACTATGCTATACACTAAATACTTAGAATTAATGTTATGAGATCTGTGATTTACTTCACAGTACTCAAAATGATGATGCTCAGGTAGCAAGACACCAACTTAAATTGTTGTCTAATAGTTAAATCTATTGGTTAACTAAATGTTAAGTGTAATAATCAAGGATTATTTAAAGTCACCTCTCATCATACCATACTTGATGAAGAATAAAATAATAATAAAGCAAGTGACAATGACTGGGGAGAAGGAAGGAAGATTTCAAATATGAGGTCTGTTTCTCAACCACTTTGTGAAGCAAACAGCTGACTACATCACAGTTCAGAGAAGGTAAACTATGGTTCACTCATAGAAGTAGTAAAAGGGCTACTGTATCCAAGAGAAAACATAGCTAGGAAAACACTAATTTTCTACCAATATAGATTCCCACTTTAATGGAAAACGTCATTACTTGGCCAAAGAGAGAGGGAAATGGCAATGCTACATGTATATTAGCTGCATTCCTTGCAAAATAACAAAATGAAAATGTCCCATATAGGATGCAACTTTAAAATCAACAGCCTATGTATCAGCTCACATTTATTTTCTTAAAATTTGTTCTATGGCTAGAACACTAATCTCATTTGATAGGTGAAGAAACTTAGGTCCTGCTAGTTAACACAATATGATCTTTAAGTTGTTTAAAATTATTAAATGGATACAAAAGTAATTCCCAAGATTAACACTGTAGCTAAATGTTAGAATCAGAGCAAAATTATTACCTGGCATTCTGATTATTTTATAATAAGAAATTCGTCTCTTATCTGTTCGCAAAATAGTTGGATAGAAAATCTTGCGTCATTTCCTATCAGCAGGCTCCAGAAGACATACTTTCCCAGCTATAGAAAAAGCCCAGAAGAGCTGTTAAGGTCTTTATACAGAACATCAAATATTTCCGGAGAGCCTTTAAATATGTCTCATTTAACCCTCCTGACACTACTGCAGTTAGGTGGGTGGTAAATGCCATCTAGTTTGCTTTATAAATCAAGAATTATTGTGGCAGCTGAGATGGTGTTCTAGGTAGCAAAGTGGAGAGAATTCTGGAATTGGAGACCCAGATACAGTCTTGTTATAGCCACATCACCAAAGTGGCACAGCATTGCCTTTCTTTCTCAGTCCTCAGGGATTCTGAGAGAGCAAAGCCATCAAAGTAAACAGTACTTTGCGTTCCACATTGGTTAAAAAATATCCTGAGAGGAACACTTGCTTCTTAAAAGACTTCTGAAGCTTTTGCAATGTTCACAACAACTATAGGAATGATGTACTAGTCACCATATTATGTAATGAAACAAACTTTGTTTGGGTTTGAAGAAATATGCAGTTTGGCAAGATGCCTGTTTCATTTTGTCCACTTCGTTGTGTGAAACAAAGACAACAACAACAAATCTGGTTGGTATCCATCACCTTTTGTTAGGCAATTATACTGAAAGAAAGTAACTGAATTCCATTAAACAACATTCCATATTTGTACATAGCCTTTAAATACCAATTATATTGAAATCAAGCAGATGGATTTAAATTCTTTTGGAGAATTATCTAGTTTTTAAATGTGTACTTAACTCATATAGGGTTATTCCTTTTTGAAGAGACTTAACCTATGCAAATGGTTAAAGAAACTCAAGACAACCATTTGAGGAGAGAGAATCCTTCCTATCCAGGCAAGGTCCTCATCCTTAATAGGTTTGATCAAGATGATGTTCTCCCCTTGAAACAGTTCTCACAGCATAGGGCTGAACTTTGAACCTAACTTCCTTATTCATCTACAACCTTTTCAATGAAGTCCATGTTGATTATCTAAGATGTGACAGCTCACCAGGGCTTTGCAAACAGGGGTTTGGCTTAGCATAAAGTTATAAATCAAACTTCTTTTGCTTTATGGGTTAGGTAAGACTCCTTTCTCCTCCCTCAGCTGAAGAGCCTGTCCAAAGACCCAGCTTCACAAAAAATGTCTAATTTAATTTTTCCTTTGTTTTTATATTTACTCTGTTTCAATCTACAAGCCAGCGGCATCATTACATCACAGAACACCACTCCATAAATCAGTTACAACCAGAAACTTTTGAAACAAATCTCAACACCTTTATGCTCACTTTCCAGTGCTTGTTAGATACTTTGGAATCCACAAACTCATGAATGTTAGCACTGAAAGTGATCTTAGAAATGTTTCCACTGAGGGCCTCCCTGGTGGCGCAGTGGGTTAAGAAATGCACTATGAAGCAAACTGCAGCCACTGCAGCACGAGTTCGATCCCTACTGCCGACCAGGGAGGGGACCCACATGGCGCAGCAGACCTCTCCTGCCTTGCCCACTGCTCCCCTCAGCAGTGTACTTCTGTTGATCTGCCTGTTCTGCTCCCTGCTCTGTCTGTGGTGAATCCTCTCACCATCCCCACACCTCTGGCCTGTATCCCAGTGCTTGTATGCATAAATAAATAAATCTTTAAAAAAAAGAAATGTTTCCACTGAACTTCCTTTCCCTACTATGGAGAAGGATTTTAGCAACAAACATACAAACACACAGAGGTAGTAAGTTTGGTAAAACCACAATTTAAACAAGGATAACCCAACTCTAAGTTCAGATCAGTACTCTACAACAGAAATATAATGTGGATTTTGCTCTTGAGAAATTTCAACCCGGGAGATCTGGGGGGATAAAGAGGGAAGAGGTTCAGAAACAACTACAGAACAATTTAAAACAGCATTTAGCAAAACACTTAATTTTCAGATGAGTAATTAGATGAGTAACAGTTCAAAGAAGGGAGGGATTAATATAGACTCTTAGGAATGTGATTTCCCACTAGCAAATGAGCTCTTCAAAGAATGGAATATCCCCCAAATATTGTATATGTCCCAGATTAGCACAGTAAATGAAAGAGAGCAAGTGCTGACTCCATGGGTGTTGAATGGATGGGTGGATATATGGATTTGTGAATGGGTATGTCAATAGTCTGGAGAATAAAAACCTTTATAAAAGGAGGATTTAATAGAGGGTAGAATAAGAGGAAAAATGTAGAGGCTAGAGACTATAAAATAAACCTTGTTTATTTAAAGGCTGTTAAAAAAAACAATCTGCTCGAAGCAGAAGATACCACTGGGAAGTAGCAGGTAATGTCTTTGGATGCTGGCATCTAGCATCATACAGTTCATCATCACCTGCTCCCATGACTTCACTGGGTTATGTTTAGATTGGTGTTGTATGTGCAGGGAAAGTTAGAGGAACTT
This sequence comes from Galemys pyrenaicus, assembly GCA_019455555.1. Taxonomy (NCBI): domain Eukaryota; kingdom Metazoa; phylum Chordata; class Mammalia; order Eulipotyphla; family Talpidae; genus Galemys; species Galemys pyrenaicus. The sequence goes on from JAGFMF010011763.1 coordinate 501,045, forward strand.
GTTAATGAATCCAGACTCCCTTGTACAAAACGAGAATTCTGAATGTGTGTGGTCGTTGGTATTCTGTTCTGTTCTTTTTCTACACAAACAGCAACAGATGGTAGAAGGGGGCCGATAAGAGTGGGAATCCAGGAGGAAAGTTTAAATTGTCCCATTTTTTCTCTTGCTGGATCTACTACTTCTTTTCCTGGGAAAAGGAAGATTGTGGAAGAATCACATTTGGCTTCAAAAGGCAGATTGTTATATAGTTCTTTCAGTTGCTCCATACAAGAGTCTAAGTAATGTAGAAATATCACTTTTCACTAAGTCCAGCTGTGTTAAGGCAAGTGATTTTGGTTTTCTATTCCTTGATTTTCTTATATTTTGGAAATAGTAGCATCTCACAGAAATGTAGTGAACAGATATAATTAATATATTACAGTGCTGTACTTCTGTGCTTGGATATAGTAATCACTACAAGGTTTGGTGGAAGTGATGAAGATACTGATGAATGTACACTGAACCTTAAAAGAAACACTTCTTGTGTTCAAAATGCTCCTGTCTTTGAAGCCTTCTCACTAGATCCAACATGCTACCCATTTTACAACTCCTTGAACAGAGGCTTGTTTTGACCTTAGGGCCTTGGCATTCACTATGGTCTCTGCTTTGAAGTCTCCTGGGTCTTTAAATAGTTGCTCTTCCTCAAATTCACCTCCTCCAGGAATCTTCACCTAACTTCAGATAAAGCAGACCCTTTTAGAGAGTCCTATTTGTCCCCATGTTTACAAGTATCTTTAGCTTATCTCATTTATATGTTAGCATACAAGTTACTCAGTTTCATTCACCACTGTATCCCCAGACCTAGAATATGCCTTGATACATTAAGAAATCAAACAAATATGTTTGTTGACTACTAACTGGTGGGTTGATTGATTGATACAAACAGGGCTCTAAAGCATATGCATTTACGATAGCATGATATTCCAGCTTCAAAGAAGTTATCTAAATACAAAAAGAAAACACCCCAAAAAGAAAGTACATATGAGATGACAGTAGTAAGCTTTAATGTAAAATCACTCTCTCTTTGTCTCACTCTCGCTCTTGCTTTTGCTATCTAACTTTCTTCCTGAAATGCCTTGAAATGGATGGCAAACTACAGGACAATGTAGTTTGACATTTGAAAGACAATGACAATTAAGAAAAGCTACACATCTTTTGGATGCCATTTATTTATCCTCAGTCTGGTGATATAAACTTTTGTCAAAAGTTTAAGTGAAGAGACTTCAACAAAGTAAGGTACACCTGTACTTCCTGTAGTATAAACTAATGATCTGCACATTCTAGATGCTCAATAACTTCTGGTGGTCTCACTACTTGTGTAAAAGCCTAAAGAGAACCTAGGGAGTTGCACACATTTTAGAAATACTTACCTTGTGGGCTAAAGATTGGAAAGCCAATTTTTCAACCTTAGAAAACCAAGGTCCAGGGTTATTCAGGCAGGGATGTGGCAGAAAGAGCACAAGGGACTGAGGTGATGATGCATGGGTGGAATGGTGGTGGGTACTCCCTGGGGAATACAAATGATGTCAAATATAATTAAATAAAAAAATTTTTTTTAAAAAAAGTAACTGTTCAGGAATACAAAAGGTCAGTTTAAGTAAAGTATGTGACTAAATGTTTCTACTTTAAAAACTGTTACAAAATCCAAATAGTGCTTCCTAGTTAAATACAATATTCTTTAATATTTATGTATGTTATTTTAATTTTAAATTTCTATTTTTATAGATAAAGGACAATTGAGCGGAAAAATGTTATATCTGCGCTTTCTTTCTAGCTATTCATGCTGTGAAGCAACCTGTTTTACTGTTTAAACCTGTGTTTGTTCTGTTTCAATTGTGCAGAAGGAAATAGTTCTGGCACCTTTAAAAATCAAAGGTCTATCACTCAACAGGAGAACACAGCAACCTAGGAAGGGGAATTATGAGGAACAGCAAAAGATACAGGCTTTAAAACCTTATCGTGCTTATGAATCACCTGGGGGACTTGTAAAAATGTAGATTCTGATTCAGTATATCCTGGGTGAAGCCTGAGATTCTGCATTTCTGACAGACTCCAGGCAATGCCTATACATCACCTTGGTGCTGATGGGTAACACTGTTAGGGCCATATGGTTTGAGAAATAAAAATCTCTTAAGAGCATTTAGTACGTACAGTCATAGTAACATTATGCCACTCTGATTTTATTTATCCTGCAAAAATGATATAAATTCTTCCCAATCTAGCCAAACCTTGAAACTATTCCTGCACTTCTTGAGCCAGAGTAACTGTGTAAATTGTTTTGGCCAAAAGACAATAGCATTATATAGTCGGTGAGACCTGAACTGGACTTGTGTATTGCGCTTGTCCTCTTTGTTATTCTTGAAACCCTTCACTTACCAAACAATAGTGCCCATACTAACCTGCTGGACGATGGAAGCCCACGTGGAAGAGAATGGAGGTGGCTAGTTATTGTCAGAGAGTTGGGTCCAAGCCAACAGCCTGCCAATTGCCGTCACTGTAAGTGAGGCCATCTTACCCAGCCTACAGATAATTCTGCAGTTGATCACAGATTTTTAAGCAAGCACAATCCACACAGAAGCTCTCCTGAGCCAACACAGAACCATGAACTAAACAAACTGTAGTTGTAACCAAAGTTTTGGATTTTGACTTGTTTGATTTGTTTTTTAAAGCAGCCTCTAAAGTAGAAACTGATATGTAAAGGAATAACAGTAAGAAGTTACAAGAATAGGGGCCTCCCTGGTGGTGCAGTGGGTTAAGTAACGCACGATGAAGCAAACCGCAGCTACTGCAGCCTGAGTTTAATCCCTGCCGCCCGCCAGGGAGGAGACCCATGTGTTCAATTCCTCAGCCTGCTAGGGAGGGGACCCACGCGGTGTAGCAGACCTCTCCTGCTTCACCCGTTGCTGCCCTCGGCAGTGTGTTTCAGTCTGCCTGTTCTGTTCCCCACTCTGTCTCTGGTGAATCCTCTCACTTCCCACACCTCTGGCCTGTACCCCAGCTCTTATATGCATAAAGTTTTTAATAAATAAATAAAATGCAAACACAGCATTGCATTGTGAAGGATGATCTCCAGTTATCACCTTGTTTCATATTTGAGAAGGTAATGGCAGGCCCAACCCCACACACATATAAATAATCTTACATTGCTGTGAGATAACAATGATAAGTCCTCTTGGGAGACAGATACATTCAAGGTTAGCCAGTCATTGACACAGAGTACTCAGAGAGATAGCATTGGAGAGACACAGTTTTTTGTTGTGTTTTTTTGTTTGTTTTTTGCAGGTTCACTCATAGTTGGTCACTCCTTCCCCAGCACTTATTCTTTTTGACGACTTGGCTTTCTCCTTAAACCTGTCAATCCCAGTCACATTTTCCCTTTACTCAATTCCATGAACTACATATTCGTGACAGTCTATGGCCACACCTTCATATTAAAGACTGTTCACAGCAGATTAGGCTAATGTTTCTCAACTTTTTTAACTTTCCCTCCTATTATGGCAATCTCTATTTCTTCTGTTCTTTCTTATTCTTCCATGCTGAGAATCATCTCATCACTTTAAAGGAAGTGTTGTAAACTGGTATTCCACAAACTGCATACTCTCTGAATATCATTTGCTTGCTAATAAGATGGAATTCTTAAAAATTAGTATCTGAAAGCCTTTAACCAAAACATGTACTCTATACTTGCACAGGTTCTACCATCCCTATCAAGTAGCTGCTTCCCACATCCCCACTACCCTATGGAACTGGTAATGCTTCTGATCATGTATCAGTTGTGTTCTAATATTTCTTGCTAGGAATTTGTCATCAATACAACACCAGCAATACAACAACCACTAAGCACATTTCAGGGATTCCCTGATCTTTATGTCTAGCTGTAACCTCTGTCCATATCTTCAACTGCTTATTTATAGCCTAAATATTAGAATTTGCTTTTACATCTTATGCTTCCTTGCCTCTTATATACCCTAGGTCAACCTATACTATTGAATTATCTTATTTCTCAAATAAAGGGCCATTAAAAGGTTGTCAATTCCACCATAAAACTAATATTACCTCTGGGCTTCCCTGTCCTTTAAAATCAATATAAGCAGTTCCACATAGTATCTCCCTTGAGCAGACATGGTAATCTCCCAACTATTCTCCTTTGCTTTCAGTATCCTTTTCCTGCGCATCATATTCAAGAACATCAGATTTATCATGGAAATCACAATTCAGGTTGAAGTCTTCTCAACCTGGCTCTCAGATAACATTATGATCTCATTTTGCCTTCTTTTACTCACTTCATAACTGTGCCCCAGATATTCTAAGCATCTCAAATGACCCAGTACCTTTTTTTTTTTTTTCTTTTCACAGAAGTTGCCTGGCTATGTGTTCTTTGCCATTCATCCATCTGGTTAACTTCTTTCCTTATCCCTTAGCAACTCTACATAACCTTGCTCAACTGAGTAAAGATATCTCTTCAACCACACCTTTTATTTATATTGTTTACTACAGCATCAATTACATAGCTTTGTTATCCATCACCTCCACTCCAGATCTGAGAGCACCTAAGGTGGGGACCACATTTTAATCTATCTCTTTATCTTATCAGCTAAACCTCCATTTGACTTAAACTAATAAATGCCAGTAAGAGCTGCAACAGGCATTTATGTTAAATACTTAAAAGGCATTCTCAAGGTGCTGTGGGAGATTAAGAAATGGTTACAGAGAATGGGAGATGATTTGAATAAAGACATAAATGCCTCCAACTAGGCAAGGTAATTTACCACAGAAGAATCACTTATTGCATAGATGGTGAAGGGTTTCCTGCAGAAAATAGATCTGTAAAAGGAGGCTACATTTAAATGGCATTACCCTGTATGAGTCAACTACAAGAAGCTGGATGTTCCTGGGTTAAGATTTTATCTTTATGTCAATGCAATATAGAGGTTTTTATATTTAGCTCAGATTCCCTAGACTATTTATTAGCTAAGAATTCAAACCAGTTAATAAATTCAATTTAATGCCTCCTTTATGAACCATGAAAAGTGTCCGACTAGTAAAAAGAGAAGGAGCATGTTTACCAGGGTTGTGGCAATTCCTATGTTCTCTCTGGATGAACTTTCTTATCTGATGTTCACCCACACACACTTTTAGACATAGAAAATTAGAGGATCCTAAAAGGAGTAAAAATAAGAATTCTGTCCTTAGTGAGTTTCATTTTACCTAGAATAACAAAAATTTTTAAAAGTCTGAAAAATTCTATAAAACAAAATATTTAAGTGTCAATATGTATCAGTGACATAACTTACAATAGAACTAAACTGATCACATTATTTGTGTCTAAAATGGGGAGGGGAGACTTGCTAATACCAGAAGAAGAACTACAGCTGTGTAGATAACCCTAAAAATTCTTGGAACCTGAAAAAACCCAGGTTATTGGCATTAGCATCCTGATATGATGTTTAAAATCCAAATCTTAAAATCACCCATTAACCACTGTATGGTGAAAGATGCAAATAGACATTTAGTGGTGAACTTAATATAGTACATCTCAACATATGCTGATTTTCAATAACACTCACTGAAACTAAAGCCAAACGTACCTGTGGACTGCAATTAAATGTTTCCAAAGCTGTTCAGACACTTTGTGTTTTTTTTTTTGGTGTTAACAGCTATCCAAACAAGCGAATAAAGCCATGAATAACATGATTGGTTGGAATGACATAGTGTATTGTGAGTCTTAAATCCCAGTGGATTTTGTGATACAGCAGAGTCTGGTGCATTTTACAAATATATTTAAGCATTCTTACATGAAACTATTTTCAGACATTAACACCTTTGTGAAAAGGTGGTTGGCCAACCACTCAATAAGATACAGGAATGAGATGTTCATGAAGTTCAAGAAGGAAGCCTGAAGGTCCCCATATCCAATTCTCCATCTACACTGGGGATTGCTCCCCTAGGGAGAAATAGGGAATGAGAATGGGAAGGAAGGAGGATTTCAAGGCACCAGGAACAGCAGCAGGCAGGGCTTTAAATCTGTGTTCCAGTTAGATGAAACAGACCGGACAAAAAGGTGTGTCAGTTGGTGCGCTGGAGTTTCTCAAGAAGAGAAAGCAGCAAAAGGGTTATGGAAGGTAAAAGGTGGTGAAAGCTTTCAGGTCAGTCTGATATTATATATTGAAAGTCTTTTAAAGGATCCCACCCTTTGAAGACCAATTCCAATTCTAGAATCAAAATTCAAGGACACACTCAAACATGCAGATGTATGTGTTCTTATCTGCTTAGGCTGCTACAACAAACCACCATAGGCTGGATAGCTTAACCCACAAACATCTATTTCTAACCATTCTAGAAGCTTAAAAGTTCAAAATCAATGTGCCTATAGAGTTGGTGTCTGGTGACAGCCTTCTCACTATGTTTTCATATCGGAAAGGTGACAGAGATCTCTGGTGTCTTTTTTTTTTTTTAAGATTTTATTTGTTATGCAAACTAGAACTGGGGGATAGGCCAGAGGCATGGGGCTGAGAGGATTCACCAGAGACAGAGTGGGGAGTATAACAGGCAGATCGACTGAAACACACTGCTGAGGGGAGCAGCAGGTGAGGCAGGAGAGGTCTGCTGTGCCATCTGGATCCCCTCTCTGGCAGAGATAGAACTCTTGCTGCAGTGGCTGTGGAAGTCACACAGTGTGGCGCCCAACACCTTGCACCAACCACCAGGGAGGCCCCTCTAGTGTCTTTTTAATGAGACACTAATCCAATAAAAAGGGTTTTGTTCTCTAACCACATTCCAAGGGTACTGACTCCAAATAGCATTACATTGGGGGACAGATTTCAATATATGAGTCTGGAGATAATACAAACATTTAGTCCATATTGGTATATAAATGAAGATGTCTGTCCAAGTCATTTTATAATGGTTTAAAGATGAAGCTAATTGGTAAACAAGAAGGGGGTGGGGAAAAATAAATAGAATGGTTCAGAGCCAATGAAAATGTTCTTATTAATTTGTACTCATAAAATGGAAAAATATCAACAATGAACAAAAAGAAGAGCTATAAAACAATATGTATGGTATTATGAGATTTTTAGAAAATGTAAATATGTTAAAAATGACAAATTCTATGAGAACACATACTCAAAATTTAACAGTTTATCATGGGGCACAACAAACCTCACTGAGATCTAATTCCTTGTCTCCAAAAATGTTTAATGCTCCTTTCAGTTCTAAAATAATTTAATTATTAATTACTGCCACTATAAAATAAATAGGACCAGGAACTAGATTGGTGAAAGTAAGCTGCTAATGAAGTCCAGAAGAATGAAAGATCACTTACAATGGGGATGTTAAGATGTAGTAGGGGGAATTTGGAATCAATGTTTTTGTTTTTTAAGATTTATTTATTTATTGTGTAGAAGAATTGGGTGTAGGTCAGAGGTGTGGGGGATGTGAGGATTCATCAGAGACAGAGTGGGGAGCAGAAAAGGCAGATTGACTTAAATGCACTGCTGAGGGGAGCAGCAGGTGAGGCAGGAGAGGTCTGCTGTGCCATGTGGGTTAGCTCCCCCATCTGGGGTTGAATTCATGCCTTTGCAGTGATAGTGTGATAGCACTAAGTCTTAGTTCCTAGTCACCAGGTAGACTGACATCAAACTGAAGGACAACTTGAAAGTGAAGATAAGCTAAGCTGAGGAGAGCAAGTACAAGTCAGGTATAAAATGATACGATCCTAGCCAATAGTGGTGCAGAGGAAACTTCTGGAGAGGGTCTTAGGATAGCATGATAAGGCTCTGGAACCAAACCAGGTCTTCACTGCAAGCGTCAAAGATGACACTTAGGAGTTAAGCCCTCGAAACCAGAAGAATGAAGCAAACTAACATTTTCCATGCATCATGGCAAGTTCTTTACCAACTTCTTTCCTTTCTTAACACAGAGACTTCATTTGTCCCTGTCTACCTTTTCTCCTCTCATCCTAAAGAATTATTCTACTTGCGCTTCTGTTCCCACACTTGTATTTATGCCTTCATGATGTCCACCCCTTCTGCCAGAGTGCTTACAACTTGAGCCCTCAAACAACTTCAAAAACTTGATTTCCTTCAAGAAGCCTTCTAGTATAGGTTCTGATTAAACTGTCAGCTCTTCTCTTCTATGTGCTCTAAAACATACTCTCAAGTAGTGGGCAAAAGAAAAATAAATAGTATCAGTGAAGTCCCCTAGTAGCTGCTTTTCCTTTTCACCTAAAGTTCTGGGGAGAAGCAATTAAGTCACTGCATTTCTCAGATTTCCTTCCATTACTCCTATCATTACATCTATTAACCCCACATGGTAGGTGCTTCCGTAGTGCTATCTGTATTTATCACCCTGTTTTAAGAGAGGATAAGGTTTGATAAGAAAAAATGCCTCTGTTCTTTAATTTGTTTCTCTTAAGCAGCCCTCCTCAGAGAAGCTTGAGGGTCCTCACTTTCCAACCCCACAAGCATCTTCAGAGGCATCCTATAAATCGCCAACTGTATGCCATGTGCCCATGGAAACAACTGGATTAATACTGTCCTTTTAAATTGTGACTCCCATTCTCCTCCCCTTCCTCTAAATGTTTCCTTTTAAAGAAAAGCTATGGTTCACTGCTACTGAAAATTAAAGACAACAGCATAAAGATCAAAGTCCAGGCTGGTGCAAGCAGAGACCGAACATTAAAATCACCACTCAAATCTCTCTTTCCTTGAACACTGCCAAAGACCACTGAAGGAAAGCCAGTCCCCAGAATGCATGTTCATTTCAGACTGTTTTCACTTAAAATTCTTAGCTCACAAACTATTTGGACTAAAAGAAGAAATTTCAGTTGAGATGAAATAGGTGTGACATGAAATAGATAATGTGACCACCCCTGTCCAATTCTGTCACAGAAAGTACCAAATAAATTTAGGGTTTATTATGCAAAGTTTCATTTTCATTTATAAGGTCTAGAGGAAGATAATTATTCACTTACACCTTCTCCAAGCTATACTTCTGGTCTCTTCAACTTTTCCAACCTCCTCTTCTTTCCAGATAGTGTTTTGGCAATTATAATCACATTTTATATACCCCCAAGTTCCTTCCCATTTGCTGAATCCCCATTTTCAAAAGTCTTGTTCTCTTTTACTCCAATTCCCAATCACATGTTGATCTGGTGACTTGTTTTCTGGATGCCCACCGAGTTAAGAGGTTTGGCAAGACAATGCACAAGCTTCTTCCCCATAAAGATACATAAATGTAGAGTGTTTTCAAAATATGTTAAGTGTTTCTCATCAGCATCAGCCCTGCAGAAGACATTTTCCGACAGAACCTTGTGGTTAGCCTAGAAGAGATGGATCAAGTATGCACAATTGTAAGAACTAGGTGTACTCACAAAAGAAATAAAAGGAAATGAAAGAATCAAACAGTATGAAAGAGAGAACTTTAGGTGAGTTCTTCTGCCCCCACCCCTCCTTTTATTATGTTGGCCCCTAAGAAGCATGGAATTATAACTCACAAAAAATAGCCATGTCAACTTGCTTTGGTGACTTAAAAGTTGTTGCTTCTCAACTCAACTTTGCTGAAACACTTGATTCATGGTGTTCTTATTTAACCTAATTTGCATTGATTTAATCAGTGCTGGTATGCTTTAAATACATAATAAATTGGGATTCTGCAACTTAGATGACTTAGAATAGCTAAATTTCAATAAAGCTCATTTCAATCTGTTAATGTATATGATTCTGCCAAGGGGTTTAAAATGTAGAAAAGATGCAAACTTGCCACATTAGAGGTGGGAAAGGTTTAAAGATACAATCCAGATGAAATGATTTACAGGAGAATAATGTGAAAAGCAATGTATACATATCTTAATTGCAGCCTAGACACATTTTCCATGTTTTGAGTAGCATACATAGAAGAAAACACAGACACACACATATATATATGTAACAAATTTAATTGTATTCTCTTCTCTTCTTGCCAACACTCAACTCTTTTCTGCCACTCTGTACCAGCTCTACAAATCAAGTGACATCCAAAGTGGGACCTCTTCTTGCCCATTTGGCAGGCTCCGCCACCACTTTGCCAAGTCGCCTGCATTAGAAGGATTTTCTTCCTAGCAGCCTTGGGGATTGGGTGGCTTGTACTCACAGCACTTGCTGAATGGCTGGCCAATGTTTACCCCTTCCACCCTCCTCCCTCCAACCCTTTTGAGTTTATGGCTCAATCAGACAGCCTGCTGTCAGGAATAATTGTCTTGGCAAGAGGCAAAAACACTTGATAGTGAGTTGTCTGTTGAAGTGTTCTGCAGCACCTTGTAGGTGCCAGGATGAAACCTGCAGGTGCCCAGTTCAGATTTAGGTAAAAGGCAGGGGGTGGCAGAGAGAAAACCATGAAGAATGGCAAGGGAAGAATACCATTTGGGTGGTGGGGAACCAAAATAGCCATTTGTGCCATTAATAAGCAGTGAGATCTCAGATAATCACTTGATAACTATGGGCCTCTGTTTCTGTCATGTGCAGAAATAAGGGGGTTGATCTTCTAATGTTTCTTCTAGCTCCTAAGACAGGATGTGATGTCTAGAACATTTTAGATTTGTTTTCCTTCCAATTAAATGATACATCTCAGAGATGAATGAACAGAGCAGAAATCAGATGAAAAAAAAAAAGATTGATTCATGTACCTGATCATATGACTTTTCCTGAAAAGTACCACCTCTCTTTGGTGACTCTCATGCCACTGTTTGGTCTCTAGCTTGGTTGTTAAAGATCAGCTCAGCTACCTGTCTCAAGTCAGACCAATCTGGGAAGTTTCATAACGTACTGCATCCTGATAAGAGTGAGTACCACTACAGACAAGACAACATCCAAGTATTTTCAATTCATGAGAGGCAAAACTGATGTGAATTCTAAAAGAGGAGCTGGAAATTCACATCTGAGCCTCCTATTAACTCCCTGGGCATTTTGTCAGAAGGTAGGTTTGCTGGCAATCACTTCCAGCAGGGAAGTTTTTTTTTTGCAGCTGACCAACAGGTTCCTGATCATAGCACACAATGCAGACCCTCTCCAGACCAGCTGGAAGAAGAGAGAGCTCACTGTAAAGACCCCATTAATATGCGATTGTGAGTGGAAATAATCTGGTAAGGCTTCTCTTTATATTTAAGATGACACAATTTAGTAACACTCCAAAGCTTATTAGGGATGTTTCCATGGAAGGAATTCTTCATTATAATTTGGATCCCTCACCCCTGAGTACCTCCTCCTGGAGTGGGGCATTCTGCAGGGCTCTGTAATCACCATGCGCAGAAAGAGTCAGGTTCAGCCCTGGTCAGTGCAGCAAAATCCTTCTTTAATCCACCTGAGACCCAGTAGACAACTCTGGAGACTGCTGAAGCCCCCAAGGAATCTCAGGCAAAATTCTCTGTACAGACATATGTTCCTGCCACACTGGGTCTTACACTACTGGGACCAGGATGGTTACCCAAACCCGCTGGATTTGGAAGCATTTCCCCAATCCACCACCAAAAAGGGCTGGCTGACTGCAGAATTCCAAAGCCCGCAAGGAAAAAAAAAAAAAAAATCTTAACCAACCCCCCCAACCTCCTCTAAATCGTTGCTTTCCTCTACCTTCTCTTAAGTTGCTTTTCTAAAGCAAAGGACCAAATGTTGATTTCTCTACAGATGCCTACGTATCTCTCACACGTAGACAGCTTGAAAGGGGGTGGGCGAATATCCCCAAAAGGAAAGGGGGAGATAACAGAATATTTCAGTTTTCCACTTGGAAAATATCTTGTCGCTGATGATGCTACCCCATACCTTCATCCCCTCTCCCTCTTTTTTGAAATATGGACCCAAAAAAAAGCTGCAAGTGTTTTCCATTTCATCAAAGAGCATATATTACTTTAGTGTTCGGTAAAATGTTGGTTTTATGCCCACCCCTTTTCAATCTGCCCATGTCTGAGGTGCTCCGGGAAGACGCACAATCGTGAGCAGCTTACGACACTCAGTGAGCAGTAGGTGCCTGTGCAAGCTCGCGCCGCACACAGCCTGGCAGAGAGAAGGAGCCCCGGCGCTGCTCCCCGCGCCGCCGCCCGCGCCGCCCGCCAGGCATGAGCGAGCCCGCTCTCCGCAGCCGCCCTGGGCGCGAATGGCAGGCGGTCTCCGAGAAGTAAAAGGTGGCGCGGGTCAGTGGTCTTTTCCAATGACGGACATTAACCAGACTGTCAAATCCTGGGGAGACGCGAGCCCCGACTTTGGAGTTTTTTCCCCTACAACGTCACAGTCCGAACTGCAGAGGGAAAGGACAGCAGCAGGAAGGCGAAGCCCGGGCTCCGGCACGTAGTTGGGAAACTTGCGGGTCCTAGAAGTCGCCTCCCCTCCTCTCCGGCCGCCCTTGCAGCCCCGAGCCGAGCAGCAAAGTGAGACATTGTGCGCCTGCCAGATCCGCCGGCCACGGACCGGGGCTGCCTCGGAAACACAGAGGGGTCTTCTCTCGCCCTGCATATAATTAGCCTGCACACAAAGGGAGCAGCTGAATGGAGGTTGTCACTCTCTGGAAAAGGGTGGGTAAGACACTTTTTAATTAAATTCTTTCCCGAAGATTTTTTTTTTCCTCCCTTTTCTTTGCTGCAGCATCTAACATGGACCAAATCACCACCTCTTTGATCTTTCCGTGGCTGTGAACTTTCTATGCTGCCCAGCTTTCTGCATGCTTAGAGGTGAACGTGTGGCTTTGGGGAGGGGGGACCCTTCTTTATTTCAATATATTTATTTGATTTTTGCCCTTTTCTCCCCCTCCCCCGCTCCCTCTCCCTCGGAATAAAATATGATGTAGATTTCTGACCGAGCGCTTCCAATGGACATTCTCCAGCCTTTCTGGAAAGATTCTCGCTAATGGATTTCCTGCTGCTCGGTCTCTGTCTATACTGGCTGCTGAGGAGGCCCTCGGGGGTGGTCTTGTGTCTGCTGGGGGCCTGCTTTCAGATGCTGCCCGCCGCCCCCAGCGGGTGCCCGCAGCTGTGCCGGTGCGAGGGGCGGCTGCTGTACTGCGAGGCGCTCAACCTCACCGAGACGCCCCACAACCTGTCCGGCCTGCTGGGCTTGTCCCTGCGCTACAACAGCCTCTCGGAGCTGCGCGCCGGCCAGTTCACGGGGTTAATGCAGCTCACGTGGCTCTATCTGGATCACAATCACATCTGCTCGGTTCAGGGGGACGCCTTTCAGAAACTGCGCCGAGTTAAGGAACTCACACTGAGTTCCAACCAGATTACCCAACTGGCCAACACCACCTTCCGGTCCATGCCCAACCTGCGCAGCGTGGACCTCTCGTACAACAAGCTGCAGGCGCTCGCGCCCGACCTCTTCCATGGGCTGCGGAAGCTCACCACGCTGCACATGCGGGCCAACGCCATCCAGTTTGTGCCGGTGCGCATCTTCCAGGACTGCCGCAGCCTCAAGTTTCTTGACATCGGATACAATCAGCTCAAGAGTCTAGCGCGCAACTCTTTTGCTGGCTTATTCAAGCTCACAGAGTTGCACCTGGAGCACAACGACTTAGTCAAGGTGAACTTCGCCCACTTTCCGCGCCTCATCTCCCTGCACTCACTTTGCCTGAGGAGGAACAAAGTGGCCATTGTGGTCAGCTCGCTGGACTGGGTTTGGAACCTGGAGAAAATGGACCTGTCTGGTAACGAGATCGAGTACATGGAGCCCCATGTGTTTGAGACCGTGCCGCACCTGCAGTCCCTGCAGCTGGACTCCAACCGCCTCACCTACATCGAGCCCCGGATCCTCAACTCCTGGAAGTCGCTGACTAGTATCACTCTGGCCGGGAACCTATGGGACTGCGGGCGCAATGTGTGCGCCCTGGCTTCGTGGCTCAGCAACTTCCAGGGGCGCTACGATGGTAACTTGCAGTGCGCCAGCCCGGAGTACGCGCAGGGCGAGGACGTCCTAGACGCCGTGTACGCCTTCCACCTGTGCGAGGATGGGGCCGAGCCCACCAGCGGCCACCTGCTCTCGGCAGTCACCAACCGCAGTGACCTGGGGCCCCCGGCCAGCCCAGCCACCACGCTCACGGATGGCAGGGAGGGGCAGCTCGACGGCACACTCGAGCCGGCTACTGTGGCCCTGCCTGGCAGCGAGCACGCGGAGAATGCCGTGCAGATTCACAAGGTGGTCACAGGTACCATGGCTCTCATCTTCTCCTTCCTCATCGTGGTCCTGGTGCTCTATGTCTCCTGGAAGTGTTTCCCCGCCAGCCTCAGGCAGCTCAGACAGTGCTTTGTCACGCAGCGCAGGAAGCAAAAGCAGAAACAGACCATGCATCAGATGGCTGCCATGTCTGCCCAGGAATACTACGTTGATTACAAACCGAACCACATTGAGGGAGCCCTGGTGATCATCAACGAGTATGGCTCCTGTACCTGCCACCAGCAGCCCGCCAGGGAATGCGAGGTGTGATTGTCCCAGTGGCTTCTCAACCAGTGCGCTACCAAATACGCCTGGGCGGCCGGGGTTGGCCGGCAAGCGCCAGGCTGGGGTCTCCTTGTCTGTGCTCTGATTTGCTCCTTGACTGAAACTGTAAGGGGATCTCTCCCAGACACTTGACATTTTAGCTTTATTGTGTCTTAAAAACAAACAAAAAAATTGAAATAAAACACAACAAAACTCCCACCCACAACCTTCAGGACAGTCTATCTTAAATTTCATATGAGAACTCCTTCCTCCCTTTGAAGATCTGTCCATATTCAGGAATCTGAGAGTGTAAAAAGGTACCAATCATTGATTTTTTTTTTTTTTTGTAAACTAAAATGTTTAAAATAAAATAGCATTTACAGTTTTTACAGACTGGTGTAACCTAAATGAATTGTCACCTGTGTTAAGAGAAGCAACAGTTAAAATTGCCTTCACTGTGGGGGTGAAAGGGGAGGGAAGGGGTGCCCAGTGGTCAGAGGGAAAACTCAGAAATTTAGGAACAAAGTAGAATCAATTGGAAATACTAAGGACAAACAAAGCTTATCAGGTTGATCTACCCTCATGAGTAAAGACTAGGGGAAAAAAAAGCAGGGCTCTATATGATTTGTATGGGGGCAGGGTTTGCAATGAAAGCTGATCACCTTAAAACAAGTGCAAGGTGGACTGAGGACTGAGTATCATTGCTTAGCCTTTAAAGGCAGAGATCACTGCAAATGGCTTTTAACACACAGCCCCAGACAGTTTGTCCATTGAACAAGAAACATTTTTGCACTTGATGTAACCATCTTTCAAATAAATTAAAAAAATCTCACCCCTGAAGCCACAAGTCTTAATTCTCCCATGCCTTTGATTCACCAGATTTAATAGCATTCATGCCCTCTTCCATGCCCTCCCAAAAGAAAGGCCCCCTCAGCTCCTGATCTCTGTGGTCTGATGGAGGGGAATAAGGCAGAATCCAGATATTCAGTGATGAATGTTGTGCTTCTGGAGCACATCACTAAGACTGCAGCAAGCTTAGGTTCTCAGCAGTGACAGCACACTCCTAGTTACTATGGGGAACGGTCATAAATCTTACCTCAGGATGTATGCTTAGAGGGTGATGACTTACAGCAGACTTTAGGGCAGAGGTGATACAGAAGTGATGTGGATGGGGTGGGTGGTGTTGGGGAAGATCATTTGATTCTATATTTGCATATTATTGAGATGGAAATAATTTATTAACCCAGGATATCAAAGCTGCCTCTTTGAAGATTGCCCTTTTGTGTAATGCTTGTTTGCCCTGTTGTTTTACTTCTTTTCTGTGTTGGGATCAGTGATTGTCTCTTCCCACCCTTCATAGGTTTTCAGGTCCATTACTGAGGTTTAAGTTGTTTATTAAACTAAATTAAAGAGGAGTAGCAATTGATGGGTGCTGGGGCAGGGGGAGGGGGAAGAGTATGTATGATGGGTGGGAAGCATCTTTCAATAGCTTCCAATTTTAAGCAAATGTATGGTTGAAATAAAGTGTTATGGATGGCAGATGGTGAAAACTGAACCGATGTTGTCCACGTCCAGAAGTCTTTCTCAGCCTCAGGTGCTTACCCCCATGAAAGATACTGCAGACTGACTCTTTTATTTTGAGACAAGTGCAAATAGCAGGAGGCAGGATGGGGGGAGGGGTGCGAAATACTGCACTATCTCCCCAAATGCAAATTTGCCCAGCCACCTACCAAAAGGGGCAAAATCAGCTGTTTGAAATGCAGAATGACATTACCAGGAGGTTTACTTAAGCTAAAGACTGGTAGTACATTTTTCTTCTACCTATGGAAAAACCATTATGCCTAAAAGTATTGCTTCTAAGAGTGTCTTTCAAAAGAAATATTTTGCAAATGTCTCCAAAATGTTAAGCTGGGAAGAGAGCTACCACACACACACACACACACTCTCTCTCTCTCTCTCTCACACACACACCAGATCCTTCTTCCTCACCAGAAAATTCACCTTTGCTTATAATTAAAACATGATTTTATGACACAGAGTATGCACAGAACACCTACTTAGACTGTGAGTGTTCTAGAAGAGAGGTGCTTTGTTCGATTACTTCAAGGAAGGCGTTTTGGATTTCATCTAAGCATGATCATTTTGGGCTACTGTTTCACATAGTCTATCAGCTGGAGGGCAGGACTAGCAGGAAAGGTTCTCTAGGAGATCTAGCTCACATCTATAATTAAACCCCACTAAAGAGACCTCCTTCAAAATACAGCACTTGTGAAAGAAAAAACAATCCCCATATTGTGGCAACTTAAGTAAAGCTCCTTGGATTTTTTGGGTTTAATCTCCTCTTGGGAAGGCTTCTGGAATCCAGTGCTAAATGCTGCTCTGGCTTGGAGCACCAAAGGCAATGTTGGTGTGCTTATTTATATAAGGAAACTTCCAGAAGCAAGTCCTTCTGGCAAATAAGAACTACAGGTTTCTCCACCCAGCACTCTTTCCTAGAAATATGAACATTAGAAACTATGGCATTAATCTCATATTCCCAAGATGTTTCTTTCTTGCATTCTTCTTTTTTCAAAAGAAGCCACAAGAAAAAGTGAGAGTAATTGAGCTTTTATTATGCTGCCAACTCCCCCACCCCCATATGACTACACACCACATGTAGAGGATCTTAAGTCTCTATAAATCTAATGAGAGATCACTGTAAAGGGGAATCGGTTATCTGAGACCTGGAGAACAAATGGTGGCCATAGAAAGCTGTGTTCTTACTTTGTGTGTGTGTCTGTATTTCTTTATATTTTGTGTCTTTGTACACAAACAAATATGTTTTCTACACAAACAGAAGAATTTAGCTCACATCATTTCATGCTCATGCACCTCCAGCTTTGGAGGAGAATGGAAGGGGAAGGGAGAGGGGGAGAGTAAGGAAAATCAGTGGTTTTAACTAAGGTTTTTGTGACACTTGAAATCTTTTTTTTCCTCAAATTAATTAATCTTTAGACTTCAAGAAACTTGCTCTGACCCCTCTCAGCAAACTACTGAGCAGTTAAAGAAGAATCTAATTTTTAAAGACGTAGCACCTTTTTTATTGTTGTTGTTCTTTCCACAGAGGGTGCTAATCTCTCATTATCCAGTGCTATTCTGAAAAGAATTTAAGGCCACAATTCACGTCTCTTCCTGGGCATTGTGATGGATTAACCCTCCATTTGCAGTACCTTCCCAGGTGATTAAAGTTCAGCCTTGGTATAGAGGTTTTCCAATATTTATAAAGAAAAAAAGTCTTTTCCCATGACAAATAACACTCTCACACTAGTTTTAGCCCTGGTAGTTTTCACATGGCACCAGAAGGAGCAGGTTAAATGAAACTGGCCTTTGACAGCCCTTGATGCTTAGATTTCAGTCCTGGTAGTTGAGACCACTAGCACCACAAAGTCTCTAGGCTTCTGAGACTCACAAAGAGATTAGTCCAGGAAAAGGAAACTTTGTTTTAATCTGTCTTTTATATTCTCCCAAACCCTTCAGATTATCAGTGCCTTGCTTTTCCTCACTGCTTCCAGGATGTGAGACCTTTGGTATGACTTAGCATCAACAATGCCTTTATGGGTATGTGTAAGTAATTAGAGGGGCAAATGCCACTTGTTATTTCTCTTCCATTTACTAAGCAGCTGCACACAGAACCTTAGAGGGCACAGGGGCTGCCTGAGTTTCTGGGTTATATTAATACACTTTTCAGTGAGGTGGCTGCCTATTTTATCTGACATAGTTATATAGAAGCTGGCTGGTGGATCACATAATCTGGTCAAATGAAAGATCAGCTCTCTCTCTCCAGAGATCATTATAGAAAGACCAGGCTTTGTATTTGTGTTGAGAAAGGATATTATATTGTCTCAAGGTAGTCTAAATAAGCATTGATTTTCTCCTCTAAATAGGTAGTTATATTGGATGATTTGAGTTTGCCATTGAAGGAATAGAAAAGGAAACAAAAAGTTAGAATTATGAGTGAATGAAGTGCACACATACACACACAAATCCAAATACATATAAAACATATATAAACATACACAAACATGATCATATTACCTAATTACCACCCAGTATTAATTACCCTTCTACTTTCTCCTTTCATGATCAAGGACAGGACCTGGTAAAAGGTGGCCCATGGTATTTCCACAGACAGGAGTTCATTAGTTGGTAGATGCTTTGCAAACTAAGGGGTCTTCTGGGTTCTTCAATCTACAGGAGAGGTTCCACCTGCTGTCTCATAAATGGCTGTGTATCCTTCTGAGAGTATGCTCCTAACTGATGAGTTCCATCTCAGAGTTAGGAAAAATATTTCTCCATTACTAAATAGCTGATTTCTCTACAGAGGTCCATGGGGCAAACATATTTCTGATTGGGTACCATCTTCTGGACTTTTTCAATGGAACACAGTTTCTAAAAGTCTTTGTTTTTTTAAAGTCAAAGTGAAGGGACTAGTTACCCTAGCTTCCAATTTAGCCAAGATGCAAATGAGAGAACATAAAACTGACTGTGTGGTTATCTGATATGGGAGCCTTTACCAAGAGCTCAGTATGTGAGAGGTACTAGGAACCTCAACTCTAGGAAAGGAAACCTGAGGCTTAGAGAGATTAAGTACTTTATGCAAAGTCACCCAGCTAGCACTTGGGAACACTGGCATCTAGGTTCCTGTAACTACACTGTGTTTCTTCTTTCCTTGAGTAGATGTTCCCTACATTCTTCCACACAGCAAAACACCAGGGACTGAACTGGCCACAGGGTACATCTCACCATATTCTCGTTGGGTGGCATGGATGCAATGATCATACCCAGGGGCATTTTCATCATGACCTCATTTGCTCAGGTCTCTGGGAATTGGGAAGCACAGAAGTCTACCAGCAGAGGCAACTCCTCCCAGGCTTTAAGGTGCAGATATGTCCAGGTAATCATCCGGTTCACCTCTAACCCAAGGATTTGGGATTCAGAGAGAGTAAGGTATGGTTAACCATATATTACTAGAGGGTTTTATTCACATTTTTAAAAAGATTTATTTATTTATGCATACAAGAGCTGGGGTACAGGCCAGAGTTGCGGGAGGTGAGAGGATTCACCAGAGACAGAGTGGGGAGCAGAAGAGGCAGATCCACTGAAGTACACTGCTGAGGGGAGCAGCGGGTGAGGCAGGAGAGGTCTGCTGCGCCATGTGGGTTCCCTCGCTGGCTGGGCATCCAACTTGCGCTGCAGTGGCAGCGGATGCTTTGCAGTGCCAGCATTCAACCTGCTATGCCAGCAGGGAGGCTCTATTCACATTTCCTTCTTGATCACATTTCCTTCTTAAATGAACTACATCTTATTGGCAGTGGTTCTCAACCAGGGGTAAATCTTTACCCAGTGGGCAATTGGTAAAGTTTAGGAACTTTTTTTTTTTTCCATGCATGGGTGTGAGGGTCCTATGAGCATCTAGTGGGAGGAGTAGCATCTAATGGGTTTTTTTTAACATCCTACAATGCACAGAAAAGACCCTCAACAAAGAATCATTGTCCCCTAGTGCTGATGTCAAGGCTGAGAAGCTCTGCTCCATGGGATCAAGCCACCAAGTCCTCTAAGCTAACATGCTGTGCTCCAGCTTTCCTGGGATGGGCCTTTTTAATGAGTTAGATATTGGTTCACCTTAATCTATCCCTTTTTAATCTTCTTCTCTCTTGTCAGAAAACGGGAAGTCTAAATTAAAACCCCTCAGGTTATTTGCTAATCAGCAAGAAGACCTGAAGTTAGTACATGCTTCTTGAAGAACATATGGCAAAACTTAAATTAACTGGGACAAAACTTGTCAGAACCCTCAATTGACCCACTTTTTTTTTTTAGCAATACCTCATTCAGAAAACAAAAAGAGTCAACAGTGGATATTTAATTAACAAGAAGGAAAATGAGAAGCCTGCTATTCTTTCCAGGAGGTATTCTGAATGCTGAACAAATTCAGACCGCCTACCTATGCTTTCTACTTTTGCAGCAAAACATGGAATGTCTCTGAGTATGTTTCCAATTTAAAAGTCAAGGTCATCAGTTTAGTGAAGAGTGTAGATATGTCCATCAGGAATAAAAAACAAGATGGTCTACAGATGCAGATATTGTAAACTGAAATGCATGTGGGACTAGGCAGATGATGTAAGTGCAGTTCATGTGTATATGGCAATATGAGGGAACTGGAGAGTTCACTTAAAAGGGAAACAGGTAATTCCATCCAAGTGTGTTCTGGTTAATCACACTTCTGTGGGCTAGGTCCAGTGGGAGAAGCAGTGTCCAGAAGTCAGGAGACATGACCTTTAGACCTGCTGCTGTTACTTACATGCTGTTGGCTCATCTGCAGTCATTTTATTGCAATGAACCTTTGTCTCTTTTCATTTAGAAGGATTCATCCAGATATTCTCTAATACTTCTAGTTATGGGCTTTTATTTTACCATTTTTTCCCAACAATAAAACATGAAACAGACGTGGTTTTCAAGATAGTGCCACTTAACCAGAAAATTAAGTTTCCTTTGATTAATTCCCTAGATATTTTGCTTCATCAGGCTTGCCTCTGAATGGGAAAAGATACTGAAAACATCTGAGACAGGACTTTAGAGAAGTAGGTGAGAGTGCTAGAAAACAAATGAGAAAGTACAGGTGTGTATAGAAGGGGAAACATGGTTTTTAGAATGTGCAAGAAAAGACAAAAGGAAATCCTAGAGATGACACACACACTCACCACCTTCCTATCTCTATTTAGGGGGTCAAATAAACATGGCTGAGGAATGCCACTGGGGTGAGAGCTGTGCATCGGGGGAAAAATAAAGTCAAATATTTGTATAGACTTTCTAAACACATTTACTATATTATAAGTGGCTACAGTTAATAGTAGGCAATCTCAGCCTTCAATACAAGGAGAGGGAGTATGGGGAGGAAAGTAAAGGGAAGGAGGGCGAGGGGAAGGAGGAAGAGAGGAAGGAGGGAGAGAGGAAGGAGAGAGAGATAAATGAAAGGTAAGGTGAGAGCAGGGATAAGAGGGGACAAGAGAATAAAAGGAACTAGAGAAAGATGGGAGAGATTTCAAATTTGTGTTTTATATTGCTCCTGTAATTATCGTGAGTAGCTGTGATATACCAATCAACTCTTCAACTCTTTTTAGTAACTTCTTTATGCTCACCACTAGGTTAGTGATTTGCTTCTCAAAGAAATGTTGGAAATCCATTTCAAAACCCACCAACTTTATGAGAAAAAATAATTCACTGTCCAGTTGCCACTTTCTTTCTCTTGCTCAGCCAGGGGAATGCTTCTCAATCCTGGTTACACGTTGGAACCACTTGAAAACTAATAAATACTGAAGCTTGGGTCCTGCTCCAAGAGGTTCTGACTTACTTGAATTTTTTAAAACATCCCAGGTGATGCCAAATTTCAGCCACGGTGAAGGTGTGGTGAGCTAGAGGGTCACTAGAATGTGCATACACGCAGTTGAGCAGTGCACAAGAGGTTTAAGTGTGACCATGGCGGGGTAGTGTCGGGCTGGCTGCGCTCAGTGTTAAGTAAGGAACCCTGGAATCTGGGACTGACGCACCCCGCCCTTGACTCCACCTAATGTGTTTGCTATTGTGAGCAAGATGTGCAAAAATAGATGCATTTGTAATTTGCTTCTGAGCAGATCTAGTTTATAAAGTACTGGTTAAAGTTACTGTGTTTACTGTAATTCTCTCAACACTGTACAACAAGGAAGAAGCATCCGAAGGATGTTTCAGATTGGAAGAGGTGAAGGACCTTACCCAAAGTCAGTGCCAGACATGGCCCCTGGAAATGCCTGTTCTAAATTCTGTGTTCTTCCCTTTGCACCACTTCCCTTCTTTCTCTGAATGGTTGTATCATTATAAGGCAGGGATGGTGCTGCTCAAAATATAGAAGGCAGTAAGTCTCCCTAGAGCTGTCCTAAAGAAAAGCTCTTGCACCCTCCCCTCCTCCTGTAGAGTCTGCAATGATCCAGTTTGGCATCAGAGCCCCACCACTGCCCCTTGTGTGTACCCCACTCCCACCCTTTGCCTGACTCTTTTTCCTTTGTCACAGGTGCCTCCAGGATGGCCCAGAGACGTCCACGTGGATGCCAAACTTTCTCAAATACCCTGAACTCCGAAGTGTTCCCTTTATACTCAGCCCACTGCATCAATTGCTTTGCCACCAACTCTTTAAAGACTGTGAAAACTAAATCCTTATAGAAAATGGATGAATGGATGGTGATAACAATTCTACCCAGAGGTTTTTTGCAGTTTATAGAAAGATCTTTAAAGGCAAATAACCAAAGAAATTGCTCTATGCTAGAGTTTCAGGTACTGAAACAGCTGGGTGATGCATATTTGTGTAAGAGACCCTTCCTTGTTTCTCTCAAATGAAAGAACACAAGCCATTGCTCATAAATAAGACCAGATACGCCAAAAGTTTATAGGGCTTAAAATAACGGTAGGGTAAAGATTGACTCTTCCAGCCTATTTTATCTACTTAAACCAGTCTTTTTAAAAAATCATGTATAGGAGCCTCTCTGGTGGTGCAGCGGGTTGAATGCTGCACTGTGAAGCATCTGTGGCACAGCAACATGCGATTTCGATCCCTGATCAGGGAGGGGACCAACATGGCGCAGCAGACCTCTCCTGCCTCACCCGCTGCTCCCCTCAGCAGTGTACTTCAGTGAATCTGCCTCTTCTGCTCCCCACTATGTCTCTGGTGAATCCTCTCACCTCCCATGCCTCTGACCTGTACCCAGCTTGTATGCATAAATAAATCTTTAAAAATTAAAAAAAATAAAAATAATAATACATAATTAGGTGCATACTCTCAGAGTTTTATCTTCAACTAAAATTCCCTAATTTTGTAAACCATGTGCTTCAGGGATCTCTACCTCAGAGTTTGGGTAACAGTGAGAAGGCTCAGTCAGTGGCAAGTGAGAGCTAAATTTGTCTGCCACAGAAAGGTCTGGAAAAGCCAAGCTACACACAATTAATGGAACAACGCAACAATCTGTCTTCAGCTGGCCAAAGCAATCCTGTCATTTGTCCCTCAGCTGCAGAACAACCATGCACTCTGACGTCGTCTCATTGTGTCTCTGCTCCACAGTGATTGCATGTGCAGTGAGATCTGTATTTCCCTGCACTGGGTATGTGCGTGTTTTAAATCCTAAAAATAATGATCCTTCTTGGAATTTAGTCTCACTCTTTAGCTTACTGTCCAAGTCACACTGATCCTTTTTTGGTATAGT
The DNA here is from genome assembly GCA_019455555.1 of Galemys pyrenaicus. Lineage (NCBI taxonomy): Eukaryota > Metazoa > Chordata > Mammalia > Eulipotyphla > Talpidae > Galemys > Galemys pyrenaicus. The sequence goes on from JAGFMF010011763.1 coordinate 524,782, forward strand.
ATTTAAAACATCACAAAGCTACACAAACTATAAAGGTACATGCACACGTTGAGGAAGAAGAGGAGAAACCGTATTATAACTGCAATGCAGCTGAAGGCAACATCACTCAGAATTTTTTTTTTTTATAATTATATTGATGAACTCATTCCATCACAGTAGCATACGATTTCTTGTTTAGGGATTAAGAATATATGTGTTGAGAAAACAAAGAGAAGAATTTAACATGACAGTGAGCCATCAACAAGAGGATGTGCTAAGCATCTAGATTTGCCAGCCTCACTGTGAATGAAAGACACCTCAACTTCATCCCAATCCATTCATGAAAGGAAGCCTCCCACTGTGGGGGAACTTAGTATGTGTTGCACGTAGTAGGTGCTGGGCAAGCTGCTCAATCCTTAACATCTCTCATTTAAACGCTGCAACAACTCATCATCCCCCCTTATCCAGAGAAATATTAATATCCTCATTTCACAGGTCAGTAAACTGAGGTTGAGAGAGGTTCAATGACTTGTCCAAGCTCATTGACCAGAGCGACTTAGTGTGCGAGTCCAGACTCTGGAGAGCCAATGTTGGGTTCAAATTCTTATGGAGTGACTTTGAGAAGTTACTTAACCTTTCTGATCCTTGGCCCCATCATCTATAAAATGCCAATAAATTTGTTATGCAAAATAAATAGGCTGTTACTGAGAATTAAATGAGCTATTCTTTGTAAAAGTCTCAGAGTAACAGTGCCCAGAACATGGTAGGTTCTAGATTAAGTGTTTTGTTTTGTTTTAGCAACAGACAAATGAAATAAGCTCACACAGCCTGGGAGCGGTTGGGAATGACAGGGCCTATTTATACTCCAAAGCCACGTAACACTACTTTCCTTAGTGGGGAGGGACTTAGTATTATCATTACTAATAATTATTACATAAAATCTGAGTCCCTAAAAGCACTGGATCTGAAAGGAGAGCTGGCAGAGGCAGACAGTGCAGTCTGGAGGTACCAAAGGCACATGTGGCTTCCTTCATGGGTTTGTAACTGGCTGAGGCCTTAGCTCCTACAGTCATATTTGAATTTGTTCTGGTTCCTAATTGGTTTGGCTTTGCCACTGAGACTAGTGGTGACTTCCCACCACTGGAATATGCCTGTGCTCACCCACCCATCTATGTACCCATGCAGATTGGCACCATTTTCCAGCTTCCACATGAAATAAAGGCTGGTGGCCAGCTCGAGGAAGCATTGTTTATGTGGGTCTTTGGCAATACAGCAAAACCCATTTCCACATCTGAGCTATTTGCTATCTGTAGTCAATTCCTGAAGATGGAAAGCTACTACACAGCTTGCGATTGTTATCCAGCTCCCAGACTTTTATTTAATATCGGCAATATTAAATCATACTGGCCCCCGGGACACTAAGCATACATCTTCAGCTGTAACAGATTTGCTGGTGTTTATTTAAAGATGTTTTTTCTCTGTGTACCAACAGGCAGGGTTTGATACTGCTCAAGTAAATGTAACAAAAGGAGAGACCAAGAGGTGGAATCTGAGTTCCAGCTTTGCCACTAAGTTGCTTCTGATCCTTTAAACAGGACCAGAAGTCTGGGGGCCTTCCCCCTCCCTTATTTCTTTAGTTGTGACCTCTGACTTTCTACTTCTGATTTGGCAGGTAGGTCACGGAATTAAGGGGGGAGAGGAAAGTAAGAGTAACTTCCAATTCATGAATTTTTGCTATTGCCTATCAGCAGAGAAAGCTATGAATCCAAACTTCCCCCAAGAAGGGATCCCCCCCTCTCCCCCCTCAGATACTGACCCAACACAGCAGACAGTGTGGGTACCAGGGAACATGCCATTTTGCACCTAGGGACTAAGAGAGTGAACAGTGAGCCTGTTCCCAGCTGCTATGTCATTGGAGTCACACATGGATAAAAGAAATTTGTGCCATCTATGAGCAGGGATATTGGAAATACTTGGGTCAAAGGCAACTCCAACTTCTGAATCTATACTACCACAGGAAACTGCGATCTGGGCCACTGAGGACCGCCATCAGTTTAATTTTGATATCGCTGCAGATTTGTCTTACTGTTTTCTCTCTTCCTTTCCCCTCCATTCCTCCCTTTTTGTATCCTTCATTCTTTGCACTGCCATCTCTCCCACATTCTCCTCTTTCTCCTTAAAAAAAAAAAAAAAACACCTCAGTTCATAAGTATGAGTGCCAATGCTAACATTCTCAATTCTCCAATGTTCAACATTGAAACGAAGGAATAAAAATTGGTTTGTGAGGAAAGGGATTAGAAAAATCTTCCTTGTGTATGTACAAAACACATCTACCTGTCTGTCTGTCTGTCCGTCCGTCCATCCATCCATCCATCCATCCCTCCAGCATATAGTAGATAAACAGATATACATTATGTCATATTAAAATTTCAGTGAGGGGGTACTGAGGATAATGTCTTAATCATCTCATTGGGAGAGATAATAAAAAAATGTTTAGGCAATACTGAGATTGACAATGATTGAAAAGGGGAAGAGACAATAGCAAATGTAAAGCATCGTGTAAAGTCACTGAGACACCAAGAAATTCAAAGGAAGTGAGGGTTCTATGATATTGAAAACTGTAATTCTGAGCTTTTGAATAAAGTTTCATATGGAGAACTGGTCTTATCAAACTCTCCTACCCTCAGCACCTCATAAAGTTGTGTTTACTTGGAAGCTTCATGATGTATTAGGAAAAGCTACTGGCTATAGAATTAGATGGAGCTCTGGTCCTGCCTCTACCAGCACCATTAGACTAATCACCATCTCTCTGGAATTCCTGTCTATAAATTCAGAAAATAATCCTGTTCAGCTTCTTTGATGAGGGCCTGGTAAAGAGCAAGTGAGGTGATGTAAGTGACAACTTCAAAAGCTTTGAGGCACTATGCAAAGATTTAAAGCTGTGGGCAGAAGAGGGTGGTGCCATGTGGGTGGCCCTCCACACAGTGTGAGGGTCACGTGCTTCAAACTCTCCTCCACAGGGACTGAAATACCTGCTATTAGTCACCGCTCTGAATTAAGTCCCTCGTGATTGTTTTGTCTAGTAAATAGGTAGCAGGGAGACAACTGGACAGATTGCTTCTTGAGGGATTGGGCCCTCCTTTCTTGGCAAGTAGTCCCTCATCGTGGAGCACAGAGTCTGACCCAAGTGGGTAAAGTGGTCTTTGGGCAGGCCGTGACTCAACTCTACAAATCTTGGCATGCAATCTCTAAAGTGGGCATACTAATGGCTGCCTTGCATGTTCTTGGGAAGATTATCAGAAACCGCGTGTTTTGAGGTACCCATAATGTTGGATGATAACATGCTCTTAAATAGAGTTAGTTCCTAGACTCTGTTATTAGTGTGTAAGAGGTTGTGTTATACAAACATACCAGGGGGAACATGTTTCTAGAAGTGGATTCTGAGAAGTGGCTGTAAGTGGTTAATTTAAAGAGAACACTAAATTAGTCATAAAAATGATCCCCGTAGAGGAGAAATCTGGAGTTCAGATTAGCAACTGTAGAAAATAAGAGGAGAGACAGCACTCCATTAATTACAGCCATTTGGAAAACACAGTTAAGAAGGAAGTTACAAAGATCCTCTCAGGTGATTGCTGCTTTAAAAAAAAAAAAAGATAATAATGATTTTCCTTGCTCTGTCAACAGATACAACCCAGAGTCCTCTTTCTCAGACCACACCTTTCCCTAGCAACATACACCCATTGGGAGAATCTCCAGAGTGGGAAGACAACTCCACCGTGGTATACTCACTATTGTATCATATTACAGCCATCAGAAGTGCACGTGCTGCTTTGCTGAGCTTTCACACACAGACTATTGCTCTGGTCCCAAATCTATCAGCAGGTAAAACTGTTCTTGGAACCCACAGCCAAGGAGTCCCAAATCGCAGCAGAATCCAGCAACACAGTCAGCAGCCAGCAGCCTGCGGGGCTCCTCTGGCTTATCCAGGGCTACCAACCCCAAAGAACTGCGATGACAGCAGATGGGAAGAGGGAAAGGGTCTATTTGTGTTTTTATTTTTTACCAGGCTCAGCTCTTTGGGAGAAAGAAAAGAAGAACCTCTCTCTGAGCTGGTGCCCTGCCAAGCTTCCTCCCCTCCCTGGCTGGTCCAAGCACTCCACCGTCTGTGCAGACTGCATAACAGCAATTTCTGGAAACACACAGAAAAGTCTGGTCCAGTCCAAAGACAGTGGATATCTGCATGGTGAGGTTTGGGGGATTTTATTTTTCACCTTAATTCTTTAAGAAACTACCAGCTCTTTGAAGCACATCTGTTATCAACAGCTTCTGTTTGTAAAATGAGACTGAAGGCATCCTCGCTAGACAAATTCCTGTGTCTTCTTGTAGTTCAGTGCCTCTATGGCAGTCTGACTCACATTGTACAACTGCAGTAAATATTCAAGAATGTTAATAAAAATGAGATAAAAACACTTAGGAATTATTTTTTTCCCCCTCCAACTTTGTCTTCGTTCACTACAAATGTTTATCTTGACAGAAAATTTACTTCTCTGATCCGCATCATTTCCCAAATCAATTTTCCGACAACAAACACATTTGTGGTGATAGTTAAGGGTTTTTCAGGTTCCATACTAAAAGGTGTGTGGGCTTTCAACTGTTGGTCCCACCTCCAGTCATATACTCCTCATGACATTATCACTGGGGTACTCTGGATAGGAACTAAAGTCAAAAGCCTGGAAATGAGTTTTTAGGTTTCCCATATAAACAGGCTTGGGCACATGGAGATGGTTTAAGTATCAAGATCAAATCTTGAGAAGGTAATTAAGTCATTAACTAAGAAAATACTTGCTTAAGCCCAGATAGCTATGCTCTCAAATGAGACGAAGCATTAAGTACACGCGATGCCTTTTACATTGCACTGACTTTTGACCTGGTTAACACAGATCACATTTATGGCCTACCAGAGGTGTGTGTTAAGCAAACATTGCGTGGTAAAATGGATGCCCTTCCTTTTTGTTGTGTTTGCTTTGTTCCCAGTCTTTAGGACTCTAGGGCCAGGGGGGAAAAATGGACTATGGGATAAAACCTAGGTATGAGTCCACCAACTACCAGCTGTGTGATATGGGGCAAGGCACTTGATCTCTATTAGTCTAGGGATTGTTTAAAATCTCTACCTTGAAAGTACTGGGAGGATTGATATTAATGTATGTAAACCATTTTGCATATCCCAGGCACATAGAGAGTGTTCAATTAGTATTATAAGTATCATCAGTATCATCACATCAGCATTCTCATTATCATCATTACTTTTGGTGCCAAATATATCTATTACCACTGAAGTATGTTTTGACGGTATACACAGTGAATCTTTTTTGCAATGCTATTTGCTTCAGATTGCAATCGAATCTATGGATGTCACTAGATGGAATCATATAAGGTAATATATGTGACAGCACTTTATAAGCTTGATGAAACATAAGGCAACCTTTGAGGGGTCTTACTGTGTATAAAAAACAATTCACAGATGCTGAACTCATTTCTATCTCCCTCTGTCCTCCTCTTTCCTTTCTACTAATTTAAACTTTCATGATGATACAGCATGCAGTTCAAGTTCCCATTTTTATTTATGCATGCAAGAACAGGGGTCTAGGTGCAGGGTAGGGGATTGAGAGGACCCACCAGATACAGAGTGGGGAGGAGAACAGGTTCATCCACTGTAAATCACTGCTGAGGGAAGCAGAAGTCTGCTGTACCATGTTGGTTAGCTCCCTGGTGACAGATTGATAGCACTTTGACTTAACCCCTGTGCCAACCTAGAGCCTCCCTCCCCCCAGTTCAAGTTCTAAAGACATTCTTAAAATCTTTCCTGAAGCCTTTAGCTTATAGTGGTTCTCCCTTTCACCACCAGAAGGTGTGAGAACATTTGTCTGCCCATATTTCCCAGGCTGGACTGACCCAGAAGATCTCATTGACTGTGTTATCCATACTCTTATATACCAGGTGTATTGTTTTGTGTTCCATTATACATTATTCATAGTCAAGGGAAAATTCATTTGCATCAATGTCATTCAATTATTTTCTTTGCACCATTGGTGAAACAGAGAGTGCAACCAGGCCTTGGGCAAAGACTTTACAGATCAATAGGACAAGTACAATACCTATACCTATGATGGCCATTAAAGTGGAAAGGGATGCATATTATTAAAGTCCTTGAAGACACAGGAGAGAGTTTTCCCAATTCAGGGGGTAGGTAAGAGGGCATAGGTAATAGATAAAGAAGATAGATTATGCAGTGAGCCTTTTTAGGTGGATGGAATTTACTTATTTTTATTTTTTAAGTTTTATTTATTTTTGCATACAAGAGCTGGGGTACAGGCCAGAGATGTGGGATGTGAAATGATTCACCAGAGACAGAGTGGGGATCAGAACAGGCAGATGGACTGAAATAAACTGCTGAGGAGAGCAGTGGGTAAGGCAGGAGAGGTCTGCTGAGCCATAGGGTCCCCTCCCTGGCGAGGATTTGAACTGGCAATGCTGTACCGCGGATGCTTCACAGTGCGGCGATCAACCTGCTGTACCACCAGAGAGGCCCAGGTTTATGGAATTTAATGGAAATAATGAAAGTATAGGGTCTTCTACCTGGAAACAACCCAAAAGCCCAAAAGTAGAGGACTGGATCAAGAAGATGTGGTACATATACACGATGGAATATTATTCAGCAATCAGAAATGAGAA
>JAGFMF010011763.1:535183-591718 GCA_019455555.1 Galemys pyrenaicus
ATGCAAGATGGTCCAACCACTATGGAAAGCAGTATGGCGGTTCCTCAGTCTACTAAGAATGGAACTTCCATATGATCCAGCAATCCCACTCCTAGGAATCTACCCAAAAGACACAAAAACACCGATCCAAAAGTGTACCTGTACTCCTATGTTTATTGCAGCACTAATTATATTTGGTAAGACCTGGAAACAACCCAAATGCTCAAAAGTAGATGACTAGATCAAGAAGATGTGGTACATATACACAATGGAATACTTTTCAGCAATCAAAAATGATAAACAAGGGCCATTTTTAGAAACATGGATGAAGCTAGAAGGAATTATACTCAGTGAAACAAGTCAGAATGCAAGAGAAAAATATCAGATGTTTCATTACTAGGAGGGATGTGAAAGAGCAACAGCTACAACAACAACAAAAAAAAAAAAAGAAGAAGAAGAAGAAAAAGAATAAGCTCAAGGAAAAGGGCAATTATAACAAAAAGTAATCAAATGAAAAAACAAACATAAAAAAATCTCAACAAGACCAAAAGGTCAAAGATAAACCAAAGGACTCACTGGGGCAGGGAGGGGAAGAAAGAGAAGGCAAAGAATGGGATGAGGGTAGAAAGAGCACAAGAGACTGAGGTGATGTTGCATGGGTGGAATGGTGGTGGGAACTCCCTGGAGAATACAAATGATGTCAAATATACTTAAATAATAATAAAAAAAGAGTTTAGGTGAAAAAAAAAAGAACTTGGGTCGTTTCACTGAACTTACAATGCTCTATGGTATAACTGCTGTTTAAGCAGGGAGGGAGAATGCTTTCCACAAAAAAAAAAAAAAAATTGTTTCACTCACACTGATGGTGCGAACATCAGGGAAAATGAGATAATACAAGTGCAAATACCTGGCAGGATGCCCAGAATAATCGCTCAATAAAAAGTAATGGTAAGTAATGGTTAGCACCTCTTCCTTTTCCTTCCATCTCCTCCCCTACTCTTTTCTTACCTCCCATCGCCTATATTTCTGTTGCTTCCACTACCTTTTTCTATCCTTTTTTTCTCTCTGAATGGTCAGTATATGCGGCAGCTTGAGAAATATTCTTCTTTTTGCATGACAACCTGCTCTGCCAGCTCTAGGATGTAATTGGGATACACTTCTCAGCTGCCCCCAGTTGCAGTGGGGGTGGAGGGGAGGGAGATGCAGTTTGTCATAATTTTTTGTAACTTGTAAGACATCATCCCATTGAAGTACTGCCATAAAAGTGGGTACTTCCTTAGTCTACTGAATAATAGTCACTGAAAACTACTCAAATATTTCCATCTCTGGGATTCACTTATGAGGTTACTCCCTTTCCATGTAGGTCTCACATGTCAAGTCTATCTCATTACTTGTCCTTTGATTCTTTATATTCATAGACACTAATATAACCTCTTTAAAAATATCTCCTTAAAATCATTTAATAATGTATTTCAGTGACTGGAGTCCTTACTCTCAAGTCTCCCTGCTTAACACTAACTGGTATATTTGATTGCAAGCAGTTATAAAATGGTTATTCCTATCTCTCTTTTTATTCTTCATATACACAAAGACTGGTTTGGAGAATAACATAGGCTTGACTGCTACTGATTCAGAAGCTGCCCTTTCCATGAGCAGTAATGACTTCACCTTCAGAAGTGAATCACCTAATAGTCTTATGTCCAACACATTGGATGGGCTTTGTCTTTGAATTTCCTATGAGCTCATAATCCAGGCCAATGCATTGTCTTAAAAAATCCCCAGAGAGCATCCAGGGAGCTTTCTGAATATAACTTGTGTATAATTAATCTCTGGTCACTCCTGGGATCCCAAGTCCCCTTGGATCAACAAAGCCAAGAGGTGGCATTTCAGCTAATAGCCAATAGCATTTTATGGCTCTCTTGAGAAGGCAAAGAAAAATGATGGTGTTTCCCTGCAGCATTACAAAGAGAAATGTTTCAAGGGGGAAAACGAACTCACCAAAGGAAATAAGAGCACTTTGTGCTCACCAAATACCTTTCAGAGATATATGAAAGTTCAAGGACAGTGGAAATCGGCTCTCTATTTTAAGAGGTGGAAACCAGAAGAAGGGGGAAAGGTTAGCACACAATTATAGAAAGGTCGAAGGCTAGGCACCCCAATCATATGCTAAATGGCACTATACTGAAATATTTTATGTAAATGCATGCTCCCTTAAAGGGCTCAAATCAAGGCTAGGTGCCTATTCTTTTGTTGCCTCCAGAATGAAAAGTTGGTATGTATAACATTAACTTATGCGTTGACCCCCCAGAACAATGGGACTGTAAATGATCAGAAAGTAGCAGAGGGCAGAGCTCTGGACTGGAGATAAAGACCTGGTTCACTCTCAGTGATGTTTCTAACACAACGGGGTACCTTATATCAGTGAAAATCTTCTGGTACTTCTCAGGTCCTGGAGCTTAGCTTGGTAACAGTAATAATACTTCATTATTTCTTTCATATTTTAAGAGTCACAAAACATTATAGCTAGCACAAATGATGCCCTTAATCAGCTGTTACAGGAGACAAGCCCTAACTTGGCATTTATGTCACCTTATAACAGTCATTATAATGAAAATGATCACATAGATATTTTTGAACTGATGAGAAAACTGAGATTCAAAGAGCCCAACATCCCATAGCTAATACCCTTCTTCCGATTCCAAATCCAACAAAGGTCTCCATTATAACATAGGTAAAAATAGAAAGGAAAAATGGAGTCCCAGGTTAAGACTGAACAATCTCCATGTTATTAGCAAATCTCCTAGGAGGCCAGATCATGTTCCAGAAATCTCAGTGCATTGACTATTATGTCTCACTTGAGCAAGGAAAGTACAAGTGTTCCTATATGAAAAGACCACTGCACATTGGACCCATTGACCCAGTTCTCTTTTGTTTTTATTGGTATTCCATTCCACTCATCAGGGTGCCATTAAAGCAACAAGCTGGGAGCTAAAGACTCACATCTTTAGAAAGGAAAAAGTTTTAGAAAGGAAAAATAATAAATAGTATTATAAAATTGTACAGTAAAACAGCAAGAAGTTATCTTCAAAATCATTAAATCCATGGCCTTTGTTAAACAAATGAGGGAGCTGAAGCCCTCACAGTCAGATGGTTTGTCAGTGATCACTGGGAGAAAAAGTAGCAGTGCCAGCACTAGATATTGCATCCAAACCAGTACCTCTCCTGGAGATAATACTCAGCACATATTTGCAGCATGAAGAGACACACAGGTAGAAATCTAACTCTCTGGGAAAAAAACAGTACACTTGCTTTCCAGGACAACTGCAGGTCCGGATTGCTGCAGTGGGGAACATGCCTCAGCTGGAGGCATTCCTCTACTCCTCTCACTCAGAGGGACACAAGGATTCCAGGGCCATTTGAGTCAGTGATATTATTTCCAGGGTGGCCATTCTAGATGCCTGTCAGTTTTCTATTTCCTCTCCCCCGCCTGTTCTGACCATATACACACAAACACACAAGCGAAGTACAAAATGTGTGAGGCAACAAACAAAAATTCCATCTCTGCCGACTCATGTATCCTTTATCACTGCCTTTAAAAGAATTTTTTAGAACAGTGCGTTAGTCAGTCTGAAGTAGATGACAAGGTTAACTATAATTCTTCCCTCTTCCTGCATCCAAGACCTGTAGTATCACTGTTCCACAACTATGGACTTTCTTTTTTTCTTTTTTCTAACAATGTTTGCTTTCTTTTCTGTGTGTAGTCCCCATAGAATTTCCACCACCAATTCACCAGGGCACCATCACCATAGTCCCTTGTGCTCTCCACATCTCTGACTTGATCCCAATCTCTTCCCACTTCCCTGCAGAATGTTTCAGTCTTGTGGCTTTCTGTTTATTTTCGTTTTGTCTTCAACAATTATGAACTTTCTTTGGCTAAAGGAACAATAGCAAACTTGATACAAATGGAGACTTAAAGAGTGTTCTCACAATAGGGTGTCCGTTTGCTGTTCCTGGGGATCCTTCAGCCCCAACCATGTGAATCAACCTAAGTTAGCTTGATGGATAACATGAACACCTGACCAGAACTACAGCTTGCAGTCTGCCAACCACCAGACACATGACCTTCCACCACCAGCAGATGGCAGACTCATGGGGCGCCCACCCACTGGCACCCAGACCTTTTAAACTGCCTGACCCAACTGATGAATCCTGAGCTAAAATACTGTTTTTATTACAAGTTACTAAATTTAAGGGTTCTCCTCACAGCACATGAAAACAGATATAGTACCCTAAGATAGGTTGTATAAACTGAATATTTACTTTTATGTGTGGTAGGAATTCATGTCACATGATGTTTGCTATCCTCTCCAATGGAACTATTAATATACTCACTATAAAGAGGATGAAATTGAGGTTCAAAAAGGTTAATTCACTCACACCTGGTAAATGGCAGGTAGCACTTCAAGCTCCAATCTTTCTGGTGTTAGAACAGACTCTCTTAACCACTGCAATGACAGAGGATCTCAGAACCAAATGTTCTGAAGAGTCAGTGAGTACTGGGTTGGTTAAATCCATGGAAATCAGAGTACCAGGAGATAAATTTTCTCTCTTGTGATGATTGTCTTTTTTTGGAGGGCAAAACTGAGAGCTCTGAGGGAAAACCACCAAAAAATTGACTTAACTGGTGGCAAGAAGAATCTTCTGGTAAAAAGAGTGATGGAGAATGGAATAGGCCCAACCAAATTAGTTCATGAGAACCACAGATATTTAAGGGAAGATATTTAATCCATCTATGAACACCTCAGATTTATTTCTAACTCACATTTACTCATTTTGTCCTTCTAATCAAAAAAGTTCTCTAATTTCTCCTCTTAGGATCCATTTTTTACACACTCTTCAAGGTCTGGTTTAATCCTATTTTTTCTGAAGTCTTACTCTGCCTACCCAACTAAGCTCCCTTTCTCTGAACTTTAACTCCCTGTAACTCTCAATACAATTCCAATCTACTTTATAATGTAGACTGGTGAGAAATTAGAGTTTTGGATTTGGACAGACCCACATTTGATCTGATAGTGTGTTTTTACTTACTTCTTTGGACTACTTTATGGCTTTTTACAGTGGAAACACTGTGCTTGACATGGGTCATTATTAATATTATGGTCATTCACAGGTTCTTCTTGTTTAATGAAATAAACCCAAAGACATGGACTATGCCTTATGCTTCCCTGACCCCACCTCCTCCTAAGACTTGTCATAAAAACATACAAGATACCTACACAATATTAGCTGAACTATTTTAATAACCATTCAAAAAGCCACATTGAAGAAATTTTTTTTATAAATAAGTCTGTTACATAATGAAAAACTATCTCATCTTTGTCCCTGATTCCTGGCAAAGAAACTCATTAATTTTATGAGTGATAGGAGTGTCTTTATTATGTTAATGAGGTAATGCATGGTGGGGTCCCTAGATAACTTCAGGATGGGGTATTATTGATGAAAAAAAAATCACATGCTCAAAATATTGGAACTTTGGGCTAGCTTGATCTCTAGAAAGGGGATGGGGACTAGAGACTGAATTTAATTACAAGGTCAATGATTTAATCAATCACGCCTATATAATAAAATCTCAGTAAAAATCTGGACACCAAGAGCTGCTGTGTTGGTGATCATAATTAGCTGTGAGGAGAATAATGAACCCAGCTCCCCCAATGAGAGGACATGCAAGTTCTGAGCCCCACTCTTCACAGACCTTGTCCTATGCTACTTCTCCATTTGGTTATTCCTGAGGTGTATACTTTTATACTAAAATTGTAATCTTAAGTATTTTATTTCAATGAATTATGTGAGTTGTTCTAGAAAATTATTAAACCTAAGGGAATTGTGGGGATGTGCAAATTTTTAGCCAGCTGCTCAGAAGTACAGATAACCCAGGCCTCCCTGGTGGCACAGTGGGTTGAGCAACGCACTATGAAGCAGATTGCGGCCACTGCAGCAAGAGCTTGATCCCTGCTGCCAGCCAGGGAGGGGACCCACATGGCGTAGCAGACCTCTCCTGCCTTGCCCACTGCTGCCCTCAGCAGTGAGTTCAGTCAGTCTGCCTGTATTGCTCCCCACTCTGTCTCTGGTGAATCCTCTCACCTCCCACAATTCTGGCCTGTACCCCAGCTCTTGTATGCATAAATAAATATTTTTTTTAAAAAAAGAAGTACAGATAACCCAAGTTTTATAACTGTAGTCTAAAGCGTGGACAGTCTCGTAAAGGACTTTTTTTTTAAAGCTTTATTTATGCACACAAGAACTGGGATACAGGCCAGAGATGCAGGGGGATAAGTGAATTCACCAGAAACAGAGTCAAAAGAAGAACAGGCAGATCAATTGAAATACACTGCTGAGAGGAAGGAACAGCAGGCAAGGTAGGAAAGGTCTGATACACATGTGGGTCCCCTTCCTAGTGGTGGATCAAACTCATGCTACAGTGGCTGCGGATGCCTCACAGTGAGGTGCTTAACCCTTTGTGCCACCAGGGAGGCCCCTCATAAAGATTTTTGTTCTTAACTAGTGGTGTCAGTGCTAATTCCAGGCAGTGTTAGGATTGTACTGAGTTGTAGGATATTTGGTATCAGAATTTACAGCCAAAACCATGCATTTCTATCCCTTCCTGGATCAGAAAAATAAATTCCAATAAGCTGCATTAAAAATGTACACACTTGGAACTGTTTTCTTTAAAAAAACTCCCCAACATTAATGGCCCAGTGTCTCCCCCTCTATTTCCAAGTTAGTACTTAGTATTCCAAAGGATGGAAATGGAAAAAAATCTCCTAATGAAATTCACAGTGAAGAATTATGACATACAACGTAAAGTAGCAATTCTTAACCTAAAAAAAGGAGCAAAATATATGCTATTAAATAGGTTCTGAGATCTCTACCACATGCTATAATACAATTCATGTATTTTCTTTGATTGATAGTTTTGCTCGAGTGCTAAACAACAATTTAGAATTTTGTTTTACTTTAAAAGCTTACACATCTTTACTCATTTTTCTCCCTTCCCTTCCCCCATCTTTCTTTTCCCCCCTCCCTTGAGAACGTTTTGTAAGGAGTGATAGACTAATATCTTCTGTAATTTCCCGTGGTAGAATTACTGGGGTACATGAAGTGTCAGGTTCCATACTAATTCATCACTTATTAATTAACAATATCAACAACTCCTTTTTCATTACTGATAACACATTTTACTGACTACCAGAAGGATTTTTTATTGCAAAACTTATCTCAAAGGCCTTTTCCTGTTATCTACTGCAATAATAAAAAAAATCATCATTCAATCATCATTTTAATGACTGATCATTTTCCCTTCACTAAAATTAAATCATAAAAGCCATTTAATTAAATTGAATGGTAATTGAATGACTTTAATCATGCAAAGAATTAAAATGAAGGACTCTTTCTTTCAAAGTCTGACAATATGTAATGACGCAATTTGACCAATATGACAAATCCTGACAGTAAGCAAGAGGCTGACGATTATCTTGCTTTTGGTGTCATCAACAAAATTGCTATCATTAGAAAAATATTTTGTACCTTCCAGCTGTGGGACAGGGCTGAAACAAAGCATTCTGATGTCAACAAAAGGCCAAGGAGTTTGTCTTGGAGGAGGGGAGGATGGATTCCTTATGAAGAACCAAGAAAAGCAAAGCCAGTGGCTATGGAGGACTATATGTCCAAGTTTGAGAAAAAGTTTCTTTGAACTTTCCAAAAATAATTCATCTAATGTGCTCTTATTATACATTTTATCTTCACTATTCTTGATATGGGGGTCACAGATTTATTAACAAATGATCATAACATGATAAAGTAAGTGCTGTGTTAGCGGAATATATACCATGAGCCAAATACTATGAGACCCTAGAGGATTGGCCAAAAAATGCTGTCACAAGAAATTTTCAAGGTTCAAAAAGTAGGGTAACATGTGAGTTTTGAGAGATGAGAAATTCTCTAGGCAGTGAAGGCCATTCTGGAGAGTTTAAAGGAACTTGAAAACTTTGTAGAAGCTCAGTGTATACTGAAGATACCATGTGTAAAGAATTGGAGGGAAATAAGATTGGGGAAGTTGGATGAGATAACCTTTACGCCTAATGGAGCATTTTTTAAAAAGACAGTTTAAAAACTGGACAATGACATGGCTCGATTTGTTTCTTATAAGTACTTCTTTGCAGAAACAATGTTGTAAGGAGCATGGGAGTTAAGAATACAGGAGCATATAGGCGACAAGAGATAAAAAGAGTGATATAGAGTCTCTCAGGAGACCATCACCATAGGATAATGTGGAAGTGATCCCCATATCCCAGAGAAAATGGGACTTTTGATGACCTTACTATCTTCCCAGATGCTGGTGATGACATGAGAATCCAGAGGGATGACTACTGATGTAGAGAGTTACTTTTACTGTTTTGAGATAAATGTGTACTTTTGGAATGCGATTTTATGAAGTGTCGTGATTAAGTTATTAAATGCCCCTAATACTTCCTCATTTATCCACAGTTGTCATACTGACCTGTCTTATCACTGTCCCCTCATTGTCCTGGCCCTTACTATCTCCTGTACTGGATCTTCTATGGAATGTGATCCTGTCATCACAATTTTTACCAATCCTATATCTCTTTCTTTTTTTTTTTTTTTTAAAGATTTATTTATTTATGCATACAAGCACTGGGGTACAGGCCAGAGGCGTGGGGGGTGAGAGGATTCACCACAGAGAGCGGGGAGCAGAACAGTCAGATCAACAGAAGTACACTGCTGAGGGGAGCAGCGGGCACAGCAGGAGAGGTCTACCGTACCATGTGGGTCACCTCCTTGGCCGGCAGCAGGGATCGAACTTGTGCTGCAGTGGCTGCGGTTTGCTTCATAGTGCATTGCTTAATCCACTGCGCCACCAGGGAGGCCCCTATATCTCTTTCTTTCAAGATTCTGTTACTTACTAATAGGTTTCTAATTGATAAAGACATTTTCTTAAAATTGTTTATGGTTCATTCATTCATTCTACAAACATTTAGGAAGCACTTTGTGTCACACACTGGGAAACAGCAATAACCAACAACAACAAAGAACTTCAAGAATCTAGTGTCTTCACAGAGCTTACATTCTAGTAGGAGAGACATGCAGTAATAAGACAAAGAAAAGGCAGTGTATAGACAACGATACATGTCATGAAGAAAAAAGGCAGGGCTGGAGGAGGGCTGCCATTGTGAGTGATGTATTTGAATGAAGCCTTCAAGAAGTCCAGGGAACACACTGTGCAGATGCTGCTGTGGCAGAGAAGACACAAACACAAGTTCCCAAGGTGGAGGATTAGCAAAGGGATCAGAGGCTCAGTGTGGCTGTAGGACTGGAGGGAAATAAGTATGGGAAGGAATTCATTGGTTGGGGTGGCATGACTGAGTTCACAGAGGTACAATGGAGGCTGTGGGGCTGGTCTAGCAGCTTCTGTTAGGACTTGAGTTGCATGAGATGAAAACCACTGAAAGGTTCAAGAGACATTTCAGACTAAGGTTTCAGTCAGGACGCAGTATGGGGAGAAAGCTGAAAAGGGCAATGGAAACAGAAAGAAACCCAGACAGGAAGCAGCTACATTATTTCAAGTGAGAGATTATTCAAGTAAGAGATAACCATCTGAATCAGGTGGTTAGCAGTGGATGCTAGAGGAAGTAGACAGATTCTGGTCATGCTTTGAAGGTAAAGTTGACAGCATTTATTGTCGGATTTGATTTGAAATGTGAGAGAAACAGGAGTAAAGAACGACCGCATGAATTTTGGCTTGAGTGACCAAAAAGGCTTGAGTAAGCCAATGAGTCAACCTTCTCCACACTCCACCTATACTCTGAATATAGTGAAAAACAAGAGTCACTGTTTTAATCTTACTCCTTTCCTCACTCTCTTTTTCTCAATACCAAGCTTGCAAGTATAAAGAACGAATGCCACCTATATCTCTAAATTCAATAATGAATAAAGAAAATCTTTCAGTCGTGCCTGGTGTTTCGTTTTGGTTTTTTTTTTTTTTTTTGGAGGGGGTGCCTTAAATGACAGAAATTTATTTTTTCACAGTAATAAAGATTGGAAAGTCCAAGATTAAGATATGGGATTTATGAGAGCTCTCTTCTAGTCTTATAGATATGCATAGTGTTCTACCAAGAGTTTCCTTTTAGGAGAACTTGAAGATTTTGGTCTATAGGACTTTCTAATTAAAATAATGATGCCTTTGGAGAGAGTAACACTGATACTGGTTTTCAAATGAGTATCTTGAAATAATTTTCTCATAGGTTGGGCTGACAGATTTAGTAAATGCAGGTATGTCCAGTTATGTTTAAATGTCAAATAAAACAGGATTGCTTTTAGTATAAATATGTCTCATGTATTCCCTGGGACATACTTAGACTAAAAGTAATTGTTTACCTGAAATTCAAATTTTAAGTGGTTCTATAATTTTCCTGAGCATCTATCAGTAAGTGAAAATACCTGGAATTGGCACAGCTGGCACAGGACTTGAGAATGGGAACAGAAAAGGGGAGGAGAAGAGGAAACCCATGGTCTTTCCTGCTTCCCTATTTACGAAGCATCCATGCCGAACTTTTGGGTCCTTAGCAGTCAGTGGTTTTAAATTGGCAGTTTCCAGCCACTACTTGATGGTCCTTGGAGGAAGAATATGAAAAGATTTAAATAAAACTTTCAGCCTTTGGAAATCACATTTTAAAAATGTAGCCAACTCTGTAAGTAAGTTCCAAATTATTTGGTGCAGTCAGTTTGGCTAACAGATGGAATGGTATTTTTGTTCATCCTTCATCTCTGGAGTTAGTTTCCAGAAATCTTGAGTGGGGTGTTTCAAGATTATTTGCCCGAGTGACAGTTACATGTGTCTAATAATTTACTAGAATCAATGGACTTCTTTAAATGAATTCTGTGAACTGTTATTTATATAGATATGAACAATACATTTATAAGGGGAAAATAAGCAGTTGGGAAATACTTTTTAAAATGATGTATTGCAGTAATGATAAGTAATTATACATCAACACACTACTTGCTGATAAGATGTAACCAGTGCTATTTCAAAATGTCTTTTCCCCAGTGGTTTCCTGTGATTCACACCACAATGGAGTTCAATCTAAAGGTAAAGCCTTCCATCTACATTTCAGAAAACATTTATGAAAAGACTTATTGATTATTCTGATATGCAACATTTGCTAGATAAGACCCCTTTCCCCCAAGGTTATAAACTTTTTGTTTTAATCTGATCCTTATATGGGATTTTCTCCCAGATATTTATTTAGTATTTACTATATATGTCTGTGCTTGCTATTTACCACTCAAGAAAACCCTCTGAGGTAGTTATTCCTATCTCCTTTTTATCTGTGAGGATAAAGAAACTTGCCCAATGCAAGTTTAATTTGTGATTAGAAGATCCTTCTTCTTATCACTACATTATATTATTGTTGGATCTAACTAACTGGGGACATTTCCCAGTCTCACTATAAACACACACATAAACTGCAACACTATTGTAATTACCACATATTCTACAAATACATTTTTTAGTCTTATATGGGAAAAGAGGAAACAGAAAAGGGCTCCGCTCCCTTTCTTGCTGTTACATATAAACATGTTTCCCTACTTTTATGCCTTCCCATTATACTGAAACTGTCTGACAAAAATAGTCTCTGTCTACTAGAAGGGTATCTCACAGTATAGGCGAGCTTGGAGTTGAGAAATGATATGCAAATACAACCTTGTGATTTTTTTTTTGGGGGGGGAGATATTTTAAATTTTCAATGATAATGTTTTTTGACAGTAGCCTGCAAAAGCATTTCTTTGCCCTCTACCTCCCCACCCATTTCAATTCTTAAACTGTTAAAATTGCTAAAGAGATGTGAATATACCAGGGTGGCGAGCATTTAATGATTAAATCCATTGTAAAGTAGAAATAATTTATCATGTAAATATCCCCTCCATATCTTACCTATTCAATTTTTTTGTAAATTATATTTTCTTTTAAGATTTATTTTTATTTATTTATGCATAGAAGAACTGTGGTGTAGGCCAGAGGTGCGGGAGGTGAAAGGATTCATCAGAGACAGAGTGGGGAGCAGAACAGGCAGATCTAATGAAATACTCTGCTGAGAGGAGCAGCAGGTGAGACAGTTCTACTGTCTGAGGGGAGTAGTGGGCAAGACAGGGAAAGATCTGCAGCACCATGGCTCTCTGGCAGGGATCGAACTCATGCCACAGGTGGCTGTTAATAGCTTGATAGCGCTGAGACTTTAACTCTTGTGCCACCAGGGAGGCCCCCTAAATTCTATTTTCTTGAGGAAGTGTCCCTTTGAAGCCACAAACCTGTTGACCTGGTTGGCTATGTCAAGTCATCTAAGATTTGCATTATCTAACTTAGCGTATCACCTAAGAAAGTCATAGGATCACCTCTGGTATGCCAATTTTTGTCAGACTCAAAAACAGTGATTTGAAGAGACTGTCACATAAATCAGAACATACTGTCAAGGTCTCCATGAAGATATCAGCTAACCTTCTGTTGAATTCTGTCCCCCCAAAAATTTCACTAAAGAGAACTGGGGTTTGGATTTGAACCAGTTATGCTGCATGACATAGGTCCATAGTGTATTACACAAAAGGTAATCATTTCTAAGCTGGGGTAAAAGATGATTTGTTCTGCCAATGGGAAAGAAAATCTTGTAGTAACGCAAAAGCCTGAGTCTTCTCTTTTTTATCTTTTCAGGCAGTTTTTAAATTCTAGAATGTTACAGGGAAGTTAAAAAAAAAGTATATTTTTAACTTAGAAAAAATGCAAGTAGGAAAACTCTTAAACTCTAGAACCCATGGGGCTAAAAATCCGACCAAAGTGAACAATAGGGAATAGTGGAGCCTATGGCAAAAGGATAATTTCCCCTTGTCTGAAAGAATTCACCTTCATATTTTAGTAAAAATCATATTACTCAAATAAATATACCTGGACTTGACCTGCTCATAGTCAGCTTTACAATCTCTAGTTTCTTTGGTGGGGATTCTTACTAATTTGTTTAAAGCTAACTTGGTTGCTGGCAATTTTAACCCCTGTAGCTCTAGGGGATTTTTGATTTCAAGTTGAAATTAAAAATAACTTATAAAGACTACTGAAGTTAGTTTTTAACAATATCTTAATTGCAATGAATTCATATTAACAAGAATGCATAGAAAAACTAACAAATGTGCCATATTCTCTGATGGACAAAAGTGCTTAACATTTTCAGTTTAAAGTAGAAGAACCATTTAATTAATTATCAGATTGCCTGGTTCTTATAAACAAGCATCTATTTGACAGTCCAAAAAATATAAATTACATTGTGAAGCCTGCTGGGTTTGGGTTTGCTAGAAACATCATTTTATTGTTTGACCTGAATGATGGAGAACAATATTGGTATTTTCTCAAGGGATATATAAATTGTAAAAGCAGTAGTGAAAGTTATGAAATACAGGTATCCTTTTAACAATTAAATCCAAGTTCTAACACAGCAAAGAAGGTGATTAATCTGTTAAGTGTTTACTGTGTGTTATAGTCCATAAAAATGTGTTTGCTGCCTTTAGCAGACAGCTATTTTTCTTACTATGGCTTGTAAATACAGGTACACTTAGTATTTTAAATATTTTTCAGGAAAGTGTTGCAGGCTAGCCAAAGAGACCTCATATTTCCAATATCCTGACTGTTTCTGGTTGTGATTATTAGTTTCTGGCACTAGACTAGTATAACAGTCACCAGTATATATATAAAAAGCTGAAAAATAGATTTTTCTTTTTGTTTTGATATTCTGGCTTCCTAAGAGTTGTCACACGCATCCTATGTCCATGATTCAGAGTACAATAAAATACACCTAATGGGACTGAACTAAATTAAATCTTCCTTCAATGATTTACAAGGCAGCGTGGGATTATTCTTGAGAATATAAATTGTTATTATGTAAGAGCTGAGATGGTAGAACACATGTAAGAAAATAAACCAAATCTTGTCTTAGGTTTGTCTTTCTAGATTTTCTGAGTTCAATTTTCTTGTCATTTATTTGTAAATGGAAGATTTGGATCCTGATGAGAGGGATACTGCTGAATGAGAATCAGTAAGAAAATTAGAAAGAAAATGGCCAGTGAACTTTGACAAGTCATTTAAGTTCTCTGCCACGATTCTATCACCTGTAATATGGAAATGGTGTGTCAATATCAACTGCAATAAAAAATAGATATAGAACTGGTTTGCAAATTTGAAAACACTATGAAAAGAAAGAGAGATCTCTTTGGAGATGATAACATTCTTTACCCGTCCACCGGTTTTTGGTCCCTGGGTTGTAATTTTGCTTTAAAATCATATGAGTCTGTGCTTTTATCTGGGGTCTTGGGTTATGAGTAACACTGTGGCTGCCATGAGCATAGTCTTCAGGGCAGCAGCTGCCACTTCAACTCTCAGTGTGGGAGACGTTTCCAGAAAAGTGATAGCTGAGCTCAGTGGACTTAGAGCTTCTGCACAAACCTTGGCCTACTGCCACTTTCCAGAACAGACTGCAGCTACTTCAAAACATAAACTCAAATCCACTTCTACCTGGGTTTGATAAGAGGTACTAAAGCAGCCACCCTTCAGTGAAGTCCTTTTGGCCATAAAAGGAAGTACTAGAACTACCCATCTTGTCTTCCCTCAGATTCCTCTTAGACTCTCACAAAAACTCCACTTGCTCAGCCTCCTGTTCACTCTGCTGGCAACACTTTGACTGGCCACTTGGTTCTCTTCAATAGTTCAAGACTGTTATGAAATGTACCTTCCTCAAGAAAGCTTTTCCAGGTGTCCTGCTTTATGTTCTCATAGCAGTCAGCATGTGTCTTCCTTGCACATACTACCATTTGTAACAATGCATGTGAATGGCAATGTAATTCAACCTAATTCCCTTCTAGACTGTCAGCTCTATGAGGGCAGAAGAGTTATCTGTTTTCCTTGACATTGTAGCTGCGGACCCCTGTCATGCATCCAGTATGAAGGTGTGGCCAGGCAACATCCAACAGAGTGACAGGTAAGGGATTTTAACATGTATTGGGTTCAAAACATTGTTTTCTATTAGCAAAGGTAGTCTTCAACTCGCTTTCTCAGCCCTTGCTTTTAGTTTTTCATCCTTTTTTCTACTCAATCCCCCACCATATTTTCCTTAATCTATTAATGCTCCTCATAGAGTTCAACCAATTTATTCAAGATCTCCCCTCTTGGCACTGTACAACCTCTGAAGACGTGTGGGAAGATCTCGGGGAGAAGTGATAATGTGGTGAGGGAAGAATAAGAAGCAGGGGGAGGGTGTCCTATGGTCATCAGGGAAAGATGTCTAAGGTGTTTCCTATAGGATACTGGGGAGCCAGATGCAAATCATTCTCAGCCAGTTTCTTCCTTGATTCTCACAACACATAAAGTGATTTGAGTGACTTGTTCAATCTTCCTAGTGATGGAATATAAATAACACCAATTAGAGTCATAAGAGAGATGTAAATTTCATATATACTATAGATGCATCAAGGAGTCAGGGCTTACAGAATCCTGGGCGTGAGTGGTTGTTCAGGAGGCAGCATAATCAGGGGTGCTTAGAGAGATGCCTGCTGGCTCTGTGCTAGGAGACGGTGGTAGGACCCAGCAGCGTTCAGCAAGTTTGGTTCTGGGTATGGGAGTACACTGACTGGTTCATTTTGCAGTCCAGTGCAAGAATGGGAGCTCCACAAGCAAACTCTTGCCATGGAGACTGTCAGGAAAGTAAAATTGATACAAGGTTTTGTTTTTAGTATTAGACATCAATTACTTTTTTTTTAAGATTTACTTATTTATGCATACAATAACTGGGGTATAGGACAGAGGTATGGGGTGGTGGGGGTGTATGTGAGAGGATTCACCAAACACAGAATGGAGAGCAGAACAGGCAGACTGACTGTAGCACACTGCTGAGGGGAGCAGTGGATGAGATAGGAGAGGTCTGCAGCACCATGTGGGTTAGCTCCCTGGCCAGGATTCAAACTCATGCTGCAGCGGCTGCAGATGCTTCACAGTGTAGTGCCCAAGACCTTGCCCAACCAGGGAGGCCCAGACATCAGTTACTTTTTATGTACAATGATTAAGTGAGAAAGATATGTCAGACTAGTTTAGAAGAATTGCTACTAGCTTCTCATCAAAGAGGAGGAGAGCACAGCGGAATTGTCACAATTCACCAAGCTTGAGACACACCTGAGGTGTGGCTCAGGCACCAAGGAGGTCTGTAGGCGAAATGTTGGCAAGAGGCAGGGGCACAGCTGATGCTGGCCCACAGGCTTCGGAAGAGAACTCCCCACACACACCCTTAGCCACCTACCACCATCTGTGCTCCACATAGGACTCCTAACCACGCTTGCCTGTGGATGATGGCATCAGCCATTATTTCTATCTGATTGTGTGCCCACCAGGCTCCCTCCCTGGGGAGAATCCCTAGACAAAAGGACCCCTTCTGGGAGAGCTACCAGGAACATTAGCATGAGGGGCTGCAAGGCAATAGACTCAGGGAGAAAATGATAACACTTTCCTCAGAATTAGTTACCAACTAGGAAGCAACCTTGTCTAGGCCCATGTCTAATCTGACTTTAGACACCATCAATTACAAAACTGAAATTTCTCAAGTGGGGGAATCTGAGACCCAGAAAAAAAATGCTTTAAGAATTGGGTAAGATCAAATTTAAAATTAGAAGTGCTGCCCATAGTGTAGCACATGGGGATGTGACTATCAGAATCGGGTGAAAATTAAAAAAAAAATTAAATATCTGGGTTCCAATTTAGAGCTACTTAATCTGAAGTGCCATAGCTGGAACCAGAGCCTTTATTTCTCAAAAGTTCCCAGGTGATTTAGTTAGATTTGGGAACACTCATCTCCACTGGCATTTTTGGTCCATAAAGGAAAGTAAGCAAGATCTTTGATTTCTAGAAGCCTCTATATTAGTTGAGCAGATTAGACACATGCAGGAGAAAAGTCAGGTAATACCACAAAATAACTATGTAATGACTGGGCAAAATAAGGATGTGTGAGCAGCAGTAAATGCTGAATCAGTAACCAGAAAAGGAATGCTCCCGTCAACTTTAAGTTTGGGAAAGGCCTCAAGAACCAGACTCTGAATAGTTACATTGAAACAGACACAGGGGGCCTCCCTGGTGGCGCAGTGGGTTAAGCAACTCACTATGAAGCAAACCGCAGCCACTGCAGCAGGAGTTTGATCCCTGCTGCCGGCCAGGGAGGGGACCCACACTGGAGCAGCAGACCTCTCCTGCTGTGCCCGCTGCTCCCCTCAGCAGTGTACTTCTGTTGATCTGCCTGTTCTGATCCCTGTTCTGTCTGTGGTGAATCCTCTCACCCCCCACAACTCTGGCCTGTACCCCAGTACTTATATGCATAAATAAATAAATCTTTAAAAAAAAAAAAAAAACAGACACAGGAAGGAAGGCAGGGTAATTCCTAAATGTACCCTGAATCCGTGTGTACTTTTCCATTTCTAATGCCAGTGCTACCATCTTAGTTCGGGTATCTGAAATCTCTTGTTTTGATTTCACCAAAAAATGCTAATTGGTGTCCCTTCTTCAGACAACATATGTCTCCCATCTTTCCTTTATATCACTGCTGAAGAAAGTTTTCACAAGTACAAAGCATTCATGTTGCTCCTCTGCTGAAAACTCTTCCCCTGGCCTTCCCGTTTCTAAACTAAAAGTCCAAACATCTCAAACATGCCCTTAGGTTCTTTCTTAATCTTTCTTTTTTCTCCAGTTATTTCTTTAACTTCATTTTTCAATGTTGTATCTCACACATTTTGAGTTTCACATTAAAACAAATGTTGTTCCCTCAAGTTATCAAATGCCTTTGCATATGTTTTTTTTTTTTTTTCCTTCATGGGAAATGTACTTATCCTACTGCTGCCCTTCTTTTCCAATTTCCACTTAGAAAATTAGAGCATATCCTTCAAGTCCAAGCTGTGCCATCATTTATTATCAACAGTATCACCCTGCCCCAGAGATATTTTCATTCAAATAGGATGAGGGGTTCAAATATTAAATTTTTAGTGGAATTCCAGGCACTAAACAATAAGGAGGAGGATATTGGTGGGCATTCCAACCACTAAAATCACAGCTTTTTACAGTTACCTCTTTTACCATTGAGTAAAGTCAAAATCAAATTGAGAAAGATGAGAATTGTGAGAACATGAAACAACTTCTGATTCCTGTTACCTGGAACAAAAGAAAACACCTTGTTTGATTAGTGAAGTTTCAAATAGTGTTACTGTTGGCCTCATACCCAATCCAGATTAAATTTTTGGAGTCATTTAGGAAATAGGTAAGCTTGGAAATGCAGTTACTATTTGTAAATCATTTTGCTATAACCTTCTCCTACAATATCATTAAATAGCAAAATGCAACTGATGCTATTTTAGCTACAAGCAGAAGAAAATAAATCCTTGTGGCAACAAGCATCTGTCAAGGGATTTGATGTTCTCCAAAATACTCCTTAGTATTAAGCAAGCAATCATTCACTTCTAAAGGGGATTCTCATTGATATGTATGAGCTAAGCACTCTATTATTTATGGCTAAGTGCAAATTGATATGTTTAAGAAAAGTGCAAAATTAAAGAACATGTATATTAAAAGACCTAAGGTGGTAATTAAGCATCCACTGTGGATAATTTAAATATAGTGACATTACAACATGCTTTAATAATCCTAGGTATGGCTTTGGAATGCAATAGAGCATTGCTTTTAAAAGGACTACCTACCAAGTTATAATAAGCAGGTTTGCTCTAGAAGGCATTCTGTGGCTGTGAAAAATGTTTCAACGGACTGTACAGTAGAATAGTGGAACCAGTATTAGATTGGAAGTTAAAAAGTAGAGCTGTCCAAAAGAATTTAATGTGATAATAGAAATACTCTGTAACATTTCTATAGCAATTTCTGTAACAACATGGTAGCCATTAGCCACATGTGGTTATCAAACACTTACAGTATAGCTAAGAAACTGCATTTTAAATTAAATTTCAATTATAAATTTATAATTAGTCACAGATGACTAGTGAATAGCATATTAAAGATTAAACTTTAGTGTTGGATTTAACTCAAAGTTCACCACATGAAAGTCTTCTACCCTTTCCAGTTCTTAGGTGCCTCATGAACAAAATAGTTTTAACAAAATAATCTAACATTCTGTGGATTTATAGATTTTTAATTCTTTCTGCCACCACCTCCACTCCATCAAATGAAAATCAATATGGGACATCCTACCGGGACCAGAAAATCAATTAAGTAATTATACCCACTCCCTGCCACACCTACCCTTTCCAAGTTGAAAGAATGTTCTGAAGTTAAGTTCTAAGGAAATGCCTCCTAAGAGGGTCAGGTTAGATAACACAGGTCTGACTCACTTTAATATGTTCTCTCTTAGGATTTAAACATTTTGAGGAGGGTTCTGATTTTTAGTTCTATAAAAACCTTCTGGAGACTTTAGCTAAGAATGTGCTCATAATTAGGAAAGATGACATAAACTAGTCAACAAGATGACACTGATGTTTATATCTGGTTAATGTAGACACTGCCAGATCTACTAGGTTAAGCCCTCCAGAAACCTCCCTCATGAAAAATGAAATAACTTCAGCAATGGAAAATGAGATGAGTTTATTTAAGTGGTAGAAGAAAATGTAGAGAGAAGTACAAGAACCACATTAAAGGTCTTAGCAATCTCACACTGGACAGCCACTTAGAAAATCTTAGGAAAGAGTTAAAACTGAAGGAGAAGTCCCAGAAACAAGCACAATTCTACCCAGTAATTCCATTTTCAAGACTTTCCCATTTGGGGATACTGTAAAGCTGCACAAAAAATACATGTTCAAAGCTATATAGACATAACATTCTACATGAAATCCTGGAAACTATCCATGTGTCTAAAAGCAGAGAACAGGTTAGGAGTGGTTAATCTCAGAAAAGAACACTCTACAGTTATCAACATTTATATTCATGAAAAATAAAGAAATGGGAATATTTTTAAATGTTATTAACACTTAGTGTAAAATAAATAGAAGAGAAAACTACTATTAACATTTTGGTATATAAATGCATGCATACATATATATAAAGTCATATATATGCATACATACACATATATATTCATATATATTTTCCAAAATTAGCATGCATTTATAATTAAAAGAAAAATCACTAATCTTTTCTAAAATCACTTCTTAAGTAGAAGACTTAAACACACTCATAGCATAGCAAGTAGTTAGCTTAATAGATGTGCATAATAGCTCAGGTCAATATTTATATATAAGAATATATATATATCCTAGGGAATCATGAAAAGGTTAATAGTTTTCCTAATGAAACCCTAGTTAGGTATAGGGGGGAAAATCAAGTTTATTTGATGAAAGATACATACTGTTAAATGACTATAAGTATTTATCAACATCTATAGTCTTTGATTTTATGTAAACCATAAATTCAATTTTCAATGGCTATGAACACTTCCTATTTATTTGCTATTAGAACAAACAATGGCTAATACGGTGATGTAGTAGCAGTGAAGTTGACTTAGGAACAAAGACTCCCAACCATCTGGACACTACAGGGGAAACCCAATTCAGTGACTTTTTTTTTTTTTTATATTGGCCATTTAAACAAGTCGAATCCACCTCTCCTACTACACAGAGACAGCTCACAAGAGCTACAAACTGGTGTTAAAAATATATTAGGAAGTACTTGAGAGCACGCAAACTGTTCTGTAATGAAGCCATTAAACCGGGTGAAGCTAATTTCTGAGGTACATTCTAACGTACAACCTAAGCCAGAGAACAGAAGTCAATAAACTTTTATGGGGCTCTGTAACCAAGTCATTCCTCGGAGTTAAATTACCAAAGCCTATTACAAGGTGTGTTTGACCAGCAAAACCTGAATGGACACTTGCAACACACACAAAAAATAAAGCCAGAAAATGGACATCTAAATTTTCAGCTAATTCCCGATCTATGTGCCATCTGAGGACAGCTGCATTTATGTGTGAACCCAGAATCAAATACCACATCCTACTTTGAACAATTAACATAAAGTCAAGTAATCCAAGCAGGGTTCAGAAAGCAGCACCTCAGTATTTCCAGTGCCGCAGTCTAACTGTGGCTGTGGAGCCACCAGATGCGTGGGTGGGTGATGGGCTCAGGGCCCATCATGTAAACACCACCAGAGCAGAGACTATGTCCTTCAACAGTCCATCCCCTAGTACCTGCACTGGTCATGTCAGATCACAATGGCCAACTAAATAATTTCGAAGGAATGCTGGGTAGACAGCAGGAAGGTGCTCAAAACGTGAGCAATGTCTTCAGATGCATAAATAAATTACTAATTATCAATCAAGACTTCTTTCTTACCAGGCTCTCTTCTAAATAGGTAAAATGAAGCATATTTCAAAGTGGAAGATAGGCTGCCTCGGCTCATTGCTGCCAGCACACAATTATTTTTTTGTTTGCTTTAATTGAGGTAAATTGTTTACAACACTGTATATGACTTAGAGGTACAGTATCAATCCTTTCAGGTGAGTATCACCACGCCCCAGCCATCACCAAGGTTACCACAGTCCTCAACCTGAGTCCACTAGGCCCCCTCCCCACTTTGTCTCTCTCTTCCCTTCTCCCACTTGGGCAGCCTTAATTAAACAGATTTCTCACATATGACTTGCTTTCTTGCTCCCAGGGCTTGATAAAAATTTCCCAACTTCTGGTCTATCTCTGAGTCTTCATTTCCCTGCCTTTGGGTTATGTGAGTAAGGTCATAACTGCTACTTTAAAGTCTTATGCTGAAAAATAAAGTGAGTTTCCTTTAATTTCTTTAATTAGTAGAAAAAAACAGATGTAGCCTCTGCTTTGTGCTACCACTTAACAGAAAGCATAGCGCTAGGAAAGACCTAGCTTTTCAGCCAATCTATTCCAGGGCCTGGAAGCAAAATCAGAGCCCTATGCACCAGGCACTGAGATGCATTTGGGTATTACAGCCTTTGAGAAACAGTGCTATGGCTCCAGAACAATTTTTACAAAGTATATACTATAGTGACAGCTTATGCTTTATTTCTTCCCCCACTGTCAGATTAACAGAACATCATTCTTTTACAAAGTTGTTTATTATTATTATTGTCAAATTGTTTGAGAAATAGTGTAATGTGATGGCTAAGAGTGCAGCATCAGTAGCGGACCAAGCTTTGAATATGGGTTTTGTCAAATAATTGGAAGGGAAGGAAAATTTTAAACTATTGAGAGTCTCCATAAAAATGTGGAATAACAATAAAGTAGCAATTGCTCTTTGGGTTGTTACTAAGGTCAAGAGATAAAGCATGAAAAAATGATTTGACACAGACTTGGGAAGAGGGTAAGGTTTGAAAAGTCAGTGATGGTTATTTTTATTGATCACATATTGCTATTGTGATCCAAGATTATAAAACACGCCTTTTACTTCCAAACCATTTGCACAACCATGAGCTCATGGCTCCTATCAGCAATATGATTTATATTGAAGAAATACTAGGAAAAAGAAAGAAGCAAATTCTTTGTCCATTGTTACATAGCAACTTTGTTGAGCAATGAAGTCTGAAACCCTGATCTTCTACATCATAACTTAGTGCCTCTTTATGCCACAGGATACTGAAAAGAATTGAAGTTTAAACAGTAGATTATATGTCTTGATTGAGGCAAAAATTTAGCAAAGGAAATTCTGAGGTTTCATATGTCCCAGGAACATCCTGTGGAAGTCACACTGATTTTGATGAGTGGGTCGTACCTTATGCAAAAGGGGCAAAGATGGGCACAAAGGATCACACTGCAGCCCTCTCTGGGGTGGGGACCGTGGGAGAGGCACAGTGCCAGACCATTGTAAGCAAGAGGCACAGTGGATCAGTACCAGCACTCGGGGGCCCCTGGGCTGCCTCTTTATATCATCAGACACTGGGCAAGTATCCCGGAAGATCAAATGCACTGCAGAACATTCTTGGCTTTGCCGGTATGAGAAGCCAAGCTACTTAGTCCAGTTCCATCTCCTCTCCTTGGTGCTCTGCTTGCACCTTCTCAGGACCCTGCCATTCAGTCATCCATGGATTAATGGGGTCAGCATACCATGAAACAAACCAAAATGGGCCAGCTCAATCTGTATAATGCTGCTTACTGTGGCAGCTACCCTGAGTCCAATCATGCCTTGAGCACAAAAGTTAGGAGTCAAGGTTCTTGCCTGAATAGAGAAGGTCTACTTAGGGCCAAGAGCCAAAAAAAAAAAAAAAAAAAAAAAAAAAGTAAGTGCAACTGTTATAGAANTACCCAAAAAAAAAAAAAAAAAAAAAAAAAAAGTAAGTGCAACTGTTATAGAACAGTCCAGAGCAACCCAAAGGCAGACAAGGTTTCAGAAGCCTTGAATTACCCCACTTTGGCCACTGAGACTGATAATGCTGCTAAGTAGAAATTAAGTGAAGCATTTCTCCTCTTAATGAGGGCCTCTGTCTCTGCAGAGATAGACTTAATTATAATGTCAGTAACATTTACAACAGGTACCACCAACTGCCCCTAAATAGAGAGGAGGCTAGAGAAGTCCTTTCTGCCAATGGTTCTGCCAACCCTGTCAACTAAACAGATGTTCAGTCACCTGATGGAAGCACCCAGGTTGAGTCAGCAACTGCCCCACCACCCACAGTTGATACTAACTTGGGACTTCTTTATCTTCCCTCTGGTTATGTCTGTGAAAATACCTTCTCAACATAATTCAATTGAAGCAGTCCTCAAAAGGTGGAACTGCATATGAAAGGGTTTTTCGGTCTCTTCCTGAGGGCAGATGATCTGGAAACAGGGAGAGGGTCTATTTATCACAGATGTTTCAGTGACTGCTCCCTTCCTGAGCAAATCTCAGAGCTTCTAGTTCAACACCAGCATCTACCTTCCATTTCTAAACTTTGACAAATCACTTATAGTCTGCAATGTTTGATAGCATCCTAAACTGTATTCTGCTTTGCACTGTTCCTGCATTCTGCTTTGCACTGTTCCATGTACGGGGTACCTGTCTTCTACTTCTTTTAGAACAGGGTTCTACAGCTACACATTGAGCAAATTAAGTTGAATTTTTACTGAATTTTTAAAATTTAGGTATAGTTGCAAGTTTCCTAAGTGCAGAAATAACCTGAAGATTCATTCTCCTAGGAAATTTTCTACAAGGAAATTTTGCTTACTTCAGTCTAAGAAGGATGAACTTTCTACCATTCTAAGTCTACCCAAGGAAGTCCACCCACATTCCACCCAAAGAAGAAGAGCTCACATAAAGAGCAGCAAGAATCTTTAAAATAAAATAAATGTGTCCATTTAGCTAGCCCATATAGCACCTTCTTTTACTTCTACCTATTGGAAATGTGTACTAAAGTGGTGAATTGTTAGCAAAAGACACATTAGGAAATTTTTTACAATAAATAAACAAACCTTTTATGTCTATGGTGTGTGTGATACATGCTAAATTGTGCAGTGTGCAACCTCTATAGCTGTATGTGATGATAAACCACAGGGAGGATTATTGACACAGGATGGGCGCTAATAAAATTCAGAATACAAGTTGTAGTATTAATGACTGTGCTGATGTTTACCAGAATGTGAATGTCACCCTGAGTATCTTTGCATCCATGTACAAAAAATTCTGGTCTCCTTTTTCATTTCTTGCTTATTCCTGACAGAATGCCAAATGCAGAGTTGAAACACATCCACTAGAGAGAACAGTAGAAAATGAAATAGATCACTGCATAAGGTAAGCAAAGACTTCACACTGGATCCAAATCTGGTTACATACACTGACAGCCAGGACCATCATATCACATCTCTCCCAAAATCACTTATGAAGATTTACCTTTCAGCCTTTGCTCCCTGCACTGCGTCTTTCAGGCAAGTCCATAGAATGTAATGAATGGTCCCCCTTTTCTGTCTGCCCCTTCCATAGCACAAAAGACAATAACTAACATTAACAATGTTCTTTATATTTAAAAAAATCCTATAGCCAGGTATGTCATCTCAAAATTTGTTCTCTGTGGAAATACCCTAGTGTCATTCTTATTGTCATTTTCCTTTTAAAGGTTAGTTAAATGACTGGCAATAACATAACCAATAATGGTTGCTTTACATCAAAAGATTAAAATGCCTGACTCCAAATTATTATGTATTTATTTATTTATATGCTTGTAGTTTATCTGTTTCTTTCAATTATAACCACCTATCTCAGAAGTATGAAGTAGAAAGTGTAAGTAAGAGGGAAGTAGAAATACAGAGTCAAGACAAGGTTGCAGAACTTTCCGGAGTACACAGACTCATAGACTGTCTTGAAACATGTTCATTTTAACAAAAGAGAAAATGCTGTGTCACATCCAAAGGGTCTATCCAAGCGAGGGCATCCTTCGCAGAAAATAAAGGTCAATAAAATACTTGTTTGTTTTTTAATCTGAATCCTCCTGAACAAACTGAGCTGTTAGAAAGACAGAACAGCTTCTATGATGACCACAGAGAGGCCAATGAGCAGGGTTATTAGTTTAGAGGTCATCTTTATGTAGTTAGTGTTGTTTCATTTTTAGAATATCCATTTACCACAGCTTTGCAGGAATCTACTCTGGGTCCAGAATCTCCGAATCTGATGTTTCTGCTTAAAAATAAATGTATGTTTATAAAATGTTGAGCTTCCCAATTATTGTCTGGCCTTCCTCTGGATTTTGGATGCATCTGCTATATTAATGCAGGAGGCTTATATTAAAGTAGGAGGTTAGCTGACCATTTCCTAGAGATGCTGTGAATCATTCGCCTAAGTAGAAGTTGAATGGATATTGAGAGTTTGTTCCATCTAGAAGTAAGAGCTTCTAACAGAAAGAGTGACAAATGTATTAACAGAGTTCTAAGGAGTTTTTTTTTTTTAAGACCCTGCATGTTTCTAGGAAAAAGAGGTTATTTCTTTCATGTTCTCTTATTTTCTAATAATTTTGTATTCAGATGTGCCATAGCTGTGTAAACTTCCATGAAGTCGAGAACAGCCTAGAGGAGTCACTAAAACATACATCAGCAAATGGGCTTGGGTGCAAAACTTAAATAAAGAGTGTGTGAGGAAGTGATATTAGTTAGATAGAGCCCACGCATATTTGCTTGAGAAGAATTTCCCCTGACACAGAGGATGAAAACAGAATTTATACTGTATGGCTGAGGGCAGCAACAATAGGCAATGCCTTTTAATGGGTTTCTGAAAATGCTGCATTTCATCCTTTGGCAAAGGAAGCCCATTAATAAAGGGACAGTGGCTGGTAACCAGCTTCAGATAGTGGGGCTGTGCCGGTAGCTGTGATTAGAAAGCTTGCTGCACTTAATACATCCCCTATCCCCATTGAAACAGCTTCATTTAATACTGCTGACACAAATGTATTAAAACTGGGCATAAGTAGGAGTCTAAAGCTCTTGGGAACATTCCACCTGTTAGGGGGAAGGGTAAGAAAAAGGTACAGTCTTAAAAGAAGATGCATTTTATGAGTGAAACACAATCTTAGCATTCTCCCGGATGCTAAAAGACAATGGTAGGGAGACCTCACTTCTGCTAATGCCAATGGAGCTCATAAATGTAAAGCATTACTTGTAGTATACACACACCTATGTCACATACAGTATAGATACTATATTGCATACAATGAATGTATCACATGCACACACATATAGGTATGTGTGTATATGTAGACATATATAACATGTATGCTAATATGCTTATGTATCTACACATAGAGATGGTACCTATTTAAGATTTTTCAAATTTATGATGGTGCAAAAGCCATGAGTATTCACTAGAAACTAGTTCAAATTTTGAATTAGTGAACTGTTTTTAACTATGATAAAATATTTAGTAAATTATATTATATATTTATACTTGGTCATGAAACAGACTTTGTGTTAGTTGATTTTGTACAACCACAGGTAGAGTTAAGTGTCCTTGAGCACTTTCAAGGCAGGCTAGGATAAGCAATGGTGTTCAGTAAATTAGGTGTATGAAATAAACTTTTTTTTTTTAAGATTTATTATTTACTTATATACACAAGAACTGGGGTGTAGGCCAGAGGTGCAGGGGGTGGGGGCTATGAGAGGATTCACCAGAGACAGAGTGGGGAAAAGAACAGGCTGATCTACTGAAATACACTGCTGAGGGGAGCAACGGGCAAGACAGGAGAGGTCTGCTGTGCCATGTGGTTCACCTCCTTGACTGGGGATGGAACAGTAGCTGGTGATAGTGCTGAGACATTAGCCCCTATGGCACCAGATAAGCCCCTATGAAATGTATTTTTGACTTTCAGCAAATTTACTGGGATATTAACCCCATGATAAGGTGAAGAGGGTATGTTTGCACACACATACTGTACACACATACTAATAATGTAACACTATCTATAGAACACATATCGGAGGCCTGTCATTTTACTATAACTGGCATGCATGTCTGGTTTTCTATGTTAGTTACTTAATAATTACTAGAACACCTTTCTTATTAACCTCAGTCTTCAACTCTATGACCTTACCACAGATCTGTTTTATTTATTTGTATTCTCTCCTTGCTTCACATATATGTACTCTTTTCCTGTCAGTAGATGACGATTGATATAGATAGATGGATAGAGAGATAGATAGATAGGTAGATAGATAGATAGATAGATAGATAGATAGATAGATAGATAGATAGATAGATGGGATATAAATATAAACACATACACTTAGGCTAACACATTTACCCTTTCCTGGAACAACAGCAAACTTCTTAGATTGCCAATATATCATTCTTTTAAAAGCACCATTTTTCCCTCAGGGAACTGTGAGTCATTTTATTCAGCCATGACAAATGCAAGGGGGATGGTGGGAGTAGTATTGAATCTCATGAAAGGGCACGAGAATTTGATGGACAAATTTTCTTTTTGAAACAAGTTAGTCATTTGTCTCCCAGGACAATTCATTATAACAAAGCTTAGAAAATCAATTTGAGAGAAATCAGCATTATAAAATATAAATATAGGACTGAAACCCAACAATTAAGTTTCATTTAGTCAGTCTATATTCTTCTTTCTGAAAGAAAAAGAAAAGAGAACAAAGAACAGTTGGCTGTGAGAGAGGAGCCACAGCTCTACTGAGTGACTGCAGGACCATGGGGCATGGCTTCTAATGCTGAAAATGGGATAATACTGCTCTCTGCTCCGAACCCCCTGGGTTCACGTGAGGGTTCAGATGGACACTGTGAAGTTATCTTAAAAGGACAACACAAATGTAAGATGTATCTAAATATCCTGTAAATCATGAAAGGCCTGAGAATTTGAGGCGCTCACATAGAAAGCAGTAGAAAGAAAACCAATTTGTGACTCAGGAAAGCTGGCATGTGGGGAAGGGAGGTATTTATTTAAGGAACCCCCACAGCACATCAGAACCATTTTACATCCATGGACATTCTCAGAGTTACCCTGGGAGTTTGGATACGCTATATGCAGTTTCACATGAGCACTGCCCAAGTCTTCCATGGAGTAACAGTAGCCAGGAGTCAAGCTTTTTCTACTGTACCTGGGACTTAGTCCAACTCTGACAATCATTCACTGCATAATATCTGCCAAGTAAGTTTCTTACTTTGAAAAACAAAGGGAGTTTCCCCAAATTGGTTATTTCAATAACACCGCCATGATTTTTGCTAAACCCATAGACTACGCTCTAATTTAATTAATACCTTTCTAAATTTAATAAGAAAATCCTAATACTTCTGTGAATTGGAAGTCAATACCTTTCTAACACACTAAAATTCACAGAAGCATTTCCAATATATATTGCATACTCAGTTATTGTTGTAGAAAGATGCTCATCTACCTACTGCCTAGGTCCCCCATTTGGGGAGCACAGGGTCAAATGTTTGCTAGCTCAGCTCTGGAAATCCACATTCTATTGTAGATAACTTTAGGTAGCAGGTACCAGCTTCCCTGTTCTGTGTCTTTTCTTACAGTGGGTTTTTATTCATATTCAAATATTTCTTCTATTTTTTTCCTGCTTATTTTTCTAAGGTCTTCTCAACTCTTAACTTTTAGCTATCTTCAATGCAAATTTCAGCAAGCTTCTTTTTCCTGAGAATCAATGTGGGCAGAAGCATGTGGTAGGTGTTATCAGGGCTTATAAAATGAATAATGCATACTCATAATATATATG
Source organism: Galemys pyrenaicus (assembly GCA_019455555.1). NCBI lineage: Eukaryota > Metazoa > Chordata > Mammalia > Eulipotyphla > Talpidae > Galemys > Galemys pyrenaicus. The sequence goes on from JAGFMF010011763.1 coordinate 564,461, forward strand.
AGTCAAGAGTCAAGACAGATGAAGCAGTTCAAGAAATAACTTACAAGGAAATATAACAGCACACACACAATAATACATCCTAGCAGAGACACAATCAGAGTAGAGGAACAGGTATTCAAATAGCTACCCTTTGAACTGATAAGCACCATGGATGCTACATAATTCAGAGTCTATATAAAAATGGTCCAGGGTTAGAATTCAACTGGAATGTATGTTTGGTTTGGCATGTGAATTAGTTAAAAAAGAAATAATGGAACACCGCTTCTATTAACCTCAGCTTTTAACATTCTCTATGCTCTTATCCTAGGCCTACTTCATTCATTTATAATCTCTATTTGCCCATGAAGTTGTTTAACCCCATCCTTATTTCTAAGAAATATACAAAAGTAGGAAAGGAAGGCTGAAAGTAGAAATAGCCTTGTTGTTTCAGCAGAAATGGGACTAGTATTCTATCATTCTTGATTACCAGTGAGTCCCTTACGCACTTCAGTCTACAATGATGCTTCCAGAATGTATAGCTATTATACAGGGTCATGAAAGAAATGTCAATAAATCAAACCTTAAAAGAAGAGTTATTAGTTGCAAAGAAAAGAGACTGAGGAGAGAAGGTTAAGTTGGGGAGATAGGGAAGGGAATCCTCACTCAAATCAAGAAAATACAAAAAAAGTATAAGATGAACATGCAGATTGAACTTCTTTAGAGTCTGAAAGGTAAGGAAGATAGGAAATAGGCAAGGTGAGAAAAAAAAAATGTGGAAAAGCAGAGCCCATACTCTACCTAAAAGGACTTAAAGGCTGGCTTGAGGAATACTTGAAAGTATAAGATGATTTGTACATACTTTCTCTGGAACTAACAAGATATCAATCAGGTTAGAAGCAGGTGGTCAGGCAGTAGAGGTAGGTTCAAAAACTAATTGAGGGAACAGAGCAGATTCTAGCATAATAAATGAACTTACAAAACCATGTTCTACAAACATTTTTCTTTTCAAGAACAATGACTCCCCCAAACTTGTGCAGCTCACTCAAGCTTATGTGCCCAGGTAGATACAAAGAAACTAGCTACCTGGGTTCTTCACTTCCAATTTGGTATGCTTCTTTGAGTTGGATGCATTTAATATAATGGGTAATAAAAACAATGCTAATGTAATACTATAGTTTGAGGAAATGGAGTTTGCAAATATATTCAGGAAGAATTGGGTTAGAATGTCCATGAAGTGTAATATGTCAGTAACTTTTCTATTTAGGCCTTAATTTAAGACTAGGGCTTACTTATTATTAATGATCTCACACTCCCTCTTCCCAAGTACCCAATTAATTAAATTGAAAAACAATTCTCTTCTTTGCAAGTCACCAATTTACCTTTCCTGCACACCCTACCCTTTATGCCTCCTGCAGATATTATCACCTTGTAAACAACTCACCTCTGACAAAGCCTCTTGTAATCATACATTTTTGCCTAAATTCTTTTTTTGTCACAAGTTTACTTTTTAAAAATTTATGCAATTTTCAGTTAAATGATTTACTTATATATAGTCTACATCATTGTTCATTTTTGTACAATGTTTGCTTTCTCTTCTCAGGTTTGCTCCCTATAAAATTTCCCCCACCAGTTCACCATCTCCATAATCCCTTGTGCTTTTTTCCCTCTCCTGTTTTGATTCCTCTTCCTTCCCCTCCCCTGCAGGAAGTCTTTGATTTGCAGTTGCCTGTTAATTTTGTTTTTGTTTTTTCATTGTTATTACTTTATATCCTGATCCCTTATTTGGTTCTCCTATATTCCTCCTATAAATGAAACCATCAGATAGTTTTCTTTTCTTTCTGATTTATTTCACTGAGCATAATCCCTTTTAGCTTCATTCATGTTGTTGTGAATGGCATGAGTTTATGTTTTTTGATTGCTGAATAATATTCCATTGTGTATATATACTGCATCTTATTGATCTACTCATCTATTTTTTGACATTGGGTTGTTTCTTTATCTTACCTATTGTAAATAGTGCTACAATAAACATAGGGGTGTAGGTTTCCTTTTGAATCAATGTTTTTGTGTCTTTTTGGTAGAATTCTAGGAATGGAATTAATGTGTCATATAGTAACTTCATTTTTAGAATTATGAGGAATATCCACACACCTTTCTATAGTGATTGGACCAGTTCGCATCCACGCCAGCAGTGTAGGAGCGTTCCTTTTTCTCCACATCCTCACCAAAATCTGTTGTTGCTAGTTTTTTTATGTTTGTTTTTTTTTTTTAAATATGTGTCATTCTCACTGTTGTAAGGTGGTGTCTCATTATGGCTCTGATTTACATTTCCCTGAGTATAAGGGATGTTAGACAGGTTTTCAGATACCTGTTAGCCATTTGCATTTCCTATTTGAAGAAGTGTCTTTTTAGCTCTTTTGCCCATTTTTTAACTGGATTACTTTGCTTTTGTTGAATCATGTGAGTTTTTTGTAGATGATTAGTATATTACCAATTGTATGGAGTGCAAAAGTTTTCTCCCAATCAATAAGGTATCTCTTTGTTTGTCTAATGTCTCTTTTGCTGTATAGAAGCTTTTTAGTTTGATATAATCCCAGCTGTTTATCTTTTCCTTCACTTCCTTTGTCTAAATTCTATTGTAACATCATAGAATAAATGTAAATTTAACAACTAGTCATACTAAAAAGAATCCAAGACGTATTTCTGAGCAACTACAGAGCGATTTATTTTCTATCTGCCCAGATATGTGACAACTGTTCACTTTCTGACTTTTGAAATCACAGAGTTTCTGTTGACCAGAATTTATCGAGCTGTTTTAGAAAACACCTAATGTCAGCAAAGGGAACTATTTTTATCACGGTATGTTGTTTAACAGCCCTTGATGGTGATCAAATTTACAGCACCTATAAAAGGCAGGACTACCCAAGAGGCTGAGCTAAGAACTTTGATTTCTAAAGAACTAAGCATTACACAGCAAAGATTCTAGCTAGCACCTCACAAACATAGGGGAAGATGGTGCCACTAAAGAGAAAAGTAAAGCATAGCATGAGGACTGCAGCCAAATGGGCAAGCAGTTAAATTATCTTCTTTATACCAACTTTTTTCCTTGTTCTCTAAGTTTCGTAATCCCATAATCATTTATTGAGTACTTCTGATGTACAAAGTTTTGTTCTAGATATTAAGATTATATAAACAAAGTTAATTCCTTAATATCTGTTCTAGATATTAAGACTACATAAACAAAGTTTAATTCCTTGATTCCTTCAAGAGCTGCCCAAATTGCAGGGTATAGAGTGGTAAAAATAACTTACTATAATATACAGTGGGCTTTTAGTATTAAAGCAACTAAAGCAACATGCTGAAAATGTCCAGAGGAACTTATCCAAGGAAGTTTAAGTCTGATTTTATATAACTACATACACAAACACACATACACATGCACACACACATGCATATATATTCAGTTTTACAAATTGTAAGCAGCAATGTGGATTAAGTCAACTTCTTTTGACTTAAAAGAATGTCAAATTTTCCCATTCTGACTTATTTCAATGAGCATAAGTCCTTCCAGCTCCATCCATGTTAGTGCTAAAAGAAAAATATTGAATGGTTTTACTTATAGGAGGAATACATGGGAACCAAAGAAGGGATCAGGGGAAAAAAAGACAAAACTAGTAGGGAAATATAAATCATAGACATTCAGTAGGGGAGGGGTGGAGAGAGTGATTAAAACAGGCAGGAAGAGCACAAGATACTATGGTGATAGGTCATAGGTGACTTGGTGGTGGAAATTTTATGGGGACTATACCTGAGAGGAGAAATCAAACACTGTACAAAATGAACAATGATATAAAATACATACATACATATATAACTAAATATAAAAAAGGATGTCAACTGAAACAACTTATAAAGTTGACATTTTATCTCTAAGTTGATTAACAGAATAGCACTATTAAAATGGGAAGGCAGGACCTCCCTGGTGGCACAGTGGGTTAAGGAATGCACTATGAAGCAAACCACAGCCACTGCAGCACAAGTGCGATCCCTGCCTCCAGCCAGGGAGGGGACCCACTTGGTGTGGCAGACCTCTCCTGCCTCGCCTGCTGCTGCCCTTAGCAGTGTGTTTCAGTCAGTCTGCCTGTTCTGCTCCCCAATCTGTCTGGTGAATCCTCTCACCTCCCGCGACTCTGGCCTGTACCCCAGCTCTTGTATGCATAAATAAATAAATCTTTAAAAAAATATTAAAAAAATAAATAAATAAAATGGGAAGGCAGTATTCTTGTAAATGTTGGTTATTCTCACCAAGACTCTGGCTAGATCTTCTCTTCATTGACTTAAATACTAACAGTTGTTGTCGGTTTTCTCAGGAAACTAGATTGATGCAGAGCCCAAAGTGGATTTTTAAATCTGACATTTCCTTTTCCTTTTAGCCTTCTAAGAACTCAGAAATAATCATCCATAACAAAGAGAGATGAAATCAACTGGAGGAGAAGATCACAGCTAAGTCTTTGGAAAAGTCAATCATATAGAGCAGGCAGTCTACTTGACATAACAGGAATTTGTTTGAGTCTACCCTATTTTTTTGTGAACAAGTTTGATGGGGTTCAATTGTGCTTTCTTTCTCTGTGTATATTCTCCATTTCTCAAACTGGGGAAATTAGAAGATTTCTCAACAGTCAAGGGTGAATAGAGTGGTAGAATACCTTGTAGAAATGGAAGTGAAAACTCTGAAACTTTCAGCAGTCTCTTCATGGTACCAATGGGTTGCTAAAATCACTTTTATTAACAATGTGCATTTGAAAGATAAGGAAACAATGTGCAAAATTTAAAGAACATTCCTGATATTATGTACAATTTATACATGAAGACTTGGGTTCTAGTATCTTCTGAATAAATGTGCCTGAGGACTTACTTAAATTTCTCTATAAAAGGATGAAAATAAACACTTTTGTTAAGTCTGTAAAAAGATATAGCATACACCACTTACTAATCTTTTGTGACAAAAATTAAGGTATGAAAATGATCAGACTGTCAACTGCAATATTCCGGAGGCCAGATATTTGACCTCCCTTAAGATCCACTTAGCTTGTAATTTGAGAACCACTACGGGGCTAATGTTTTCCCTGGAAGTCTTTACATTTTTGTTGGGGAAAACGTAATTCCTACTAATACCACAGTACACTCTACATTAGAGATGGAATGTACTTTAAACATAAGACAAATCATTCCCTAAATTTTACAGCTCAAGAAACTGAGACTCAGAAAGATTAAGGCAAAGATATTGCTTAAGAACACTTTCTGGAGCTGATACTAGAAGCTCATCCTAGTGATTATCACAGGGAGGAATAGATTAATTTTGTAGCTTTTATCTGGCCCTTACTCACAACCCGGTGTTCTGTATGCTAATTATCTCAATGGAGTTGCTCTTCCTAAAGTCTCTGCTGGTTTATACCATAAGATCATGGAAGGTTATAAAGGGGATGCTCTCCAAAGTAGCCTGCCCTTTTGAGACCATTTGTTCCATTAGATAGCATAGCTCCTTATTCTCAATTTCCCTCCCATTCTTCTGACCCCTTTTTCAATCCTTGTCACTATCCTTTAAAATACAGGTGTTCATTAGAATCCCATTTTTCAGTCTGCTTCTATTCTATCTTTATACTTACTGTATGGAAAATCTCCACAGCCTTTCCATTAAGAGTTATGTGTTAATGATTCTCAAAGGGATCTACTAGCTAGACTTGACACCTCAGATGCTGGCCTCTCTCTACCTCCTGGGCATCGCCGTGTCAACTTCCTAAAGTCATTTAAATTTAACCTATCACACACTTCACATACACACACATTTGGAGTCAGAGAGAGAGAGAGAGAGAGAGAGAGAATAAATGGACAGAATTATATCCTATTAGAGAAGTGATTTTGTTGTAAAATATACACACAAATTCTCAAATCTCAGATTGATTACAGGGGCTGGGGCATTGTTTAATCTTGCTGATGATAATTAGTTAAATGTAAGTTTAAAGAGGCCTTTTGAAAAATCCTAAGGTAACAATTATTAATGAAAAAAACAAGATATCTAATTGCATATTGCTTCAGAAAGTAATAGAAATACACAAAATACACAGAGAAAAAAGAAGGAAAACATCAAGGAATAAAAAATATAGATAACATAAAGCAAGATGACAGAAGTAAAATTATAGAACTATTACTATGATGATTAAGAAGAATTTTTAATAACAAGGATGCTTATGGTTTTTAATAACAAAGAAAATGCAATAAAAAAGCAGGGCATGAAACTGCATATACAACTGATTACAGCTATGTAAAACATGTAAGGACATTTACAGGCAGCAGTGTACAATAGTTAAGAATATGGATTTGGGAATTTATAGATCCCAAATTTGAATTCCCAAACCATGACCTACTGTTTGACTTTGGCCAGATATGAAGCCCATCAGATCTCAATTTCCTCCTCTTCTTTTTTTAAATGAAGATAATATGGTACTTACTTAAGAACTGCAGGTGAGGGTTAAATTGAAAGTACTTATAATCTTTAGATAAGTGCCAGACACATAGTACGTACTCAGTAAGAGGTAGCAATGATTGCACTATTAAGCTCTTGGCAGTATTCTAGTGACTTGTCTTATTCCCCAGGGATTTTCTTTGCATAGCAGTATATAGAAGAGTGTTTGGTTATGAAATCAAGGAGGCCTGAATACTAGCCCTGGATCTGCCAATAACTAATTCTGTGATCATGAGTAAACTACACGAAGGTCTGTGCAAAGCGCTGAAGTCAACTTCCTTCCATGTTCTTTAAAACCCAACTATGGCAGTCAGAGGAAGGAACAATATCAAGTTGAACTCTGAAACATTCTGTCTGGGCTTAGGTTTGTCTGGCCTGACACTTTATCTTGGTTAGGAAGAAGCATGTGCTATGGAAACGCACGCCATCATAACTTTTTTTCCCAATAAGCCTGTTAAGAATGGATGAAAAATAAGTGGATTTCCATTTTTATCAAACAATGTCTTATTGCCTCTATTATTCCTTTATCACTATCAGTGATAGCAAAATCCCAAGGTCAGGGGCCTCCCTGGTGGCATCGGGGTTAAGTCTCAGTGCTATCACCCCTGTAGACTGAGTTCCATCCCCAACCAGGGAGCTAATAATCCATATTGCTCAGCAGAACTCTCCCGTCTTGCCTAATGCTCCCCTCAGCAATGTATTTCAGTAGATCTGCCTATTCTGCTCCCTACTTTATCTGTGGTGAATCCTCTCACCACCCCCCAATACCTCTGGCCCACACCCCAGTTCTTGTATGAATAAAAATAAATCTTAAAAAAAAGAACCCAAGTTCATACATTTTAGTCATTAAACAATGGTTTTTATAAAATTACATCAAGAAATCTCACTGCTTTATGAACATAAACTGGATCCATGAAAGATTTTAGCCTTCTCTTTCATTCTTGGTGCCAATAACCCATTTTCCAGAGATATGTTCACTGTTGAAGTGATCTTACTAATTACTACCAAGAGACATGGCTCCTTGTGTAGTGTAAGTCATTGAAGATCCAACCAGTAAGAGACATACCTTCTAAGGCAGCACGTGGTGGCTGAGAGGTGGAAACATCACTGGACTGCCGATTAGCTGTGTCTGTTTTATACATTGCCTAAATGTGATGACCTTGGAATCAAGCAAATTTTAATGTAACATGCTTCAAGAAATGAAAGAAGACTCTGTCAGATATTACAGGCAAAGCAGAAAAAAAAAATGAGGAATGAATTAGGGTCAAAACTCCAAAACCTCCTCTACCCAACAAACAAATAAGAGTTCTTAATTTCCTCTGGCAGGAGATTGATGATCACATCTGAAACAAGAAGAAAAATTTGTGAGCTGTTTCCAAAGCAGATGGAGAGAGGCCACACTTCAGAATAAGTCTAAAATTCCATCCATCTTGACAAGAGCTTACTAACTGACTGAGAGACATACCTCTGCCCAGTAAACCAGACATAAAAGAGGTACAAGATCCACTGAAATAATAAAGGCAAACAGAGACACTAACTAGTCAGCCTATACTCCTAAGAGATAAAGATGTTATAGGGAAGACACAGTTACTAACAGAAAGTCCAGAAAAATCAAGCAAAAAAATTAGAAAAGAAAAAATTACATGAGCACCAATTTTAAAGGTCTTCTACAATTCTAACAACATGCAGATTGCTTTAGTGAGAAAGTCTAGATTTCAATAACCTGCAGAGTGAGACCACATGGGATATTTATTCTGAGCTTCTGGTATCCAACCAATATAAGAATCAATTTAGTTCCTCTAATTTTATTTTCCTCTAGACTTCAGGCCTTATTAAATTTTGGATATCCTCCTACATAATATAAGTTACACAAGCCTATGGGTGAGTGTTTTGTACATGCCAAAGAAAATTCATTTATAAGGGATCAAAAAGCTGGATATAAACAACTCTGGAAAGATAACATAGAGAATTCTAAAAAGGAAGAAAGGGCTGAATAGGGGTTGAGTAACCAGAGAGTGTGCTGAGAAATGAACAGAAGAAAATCCAAAGGCACTTTGAGCTACCTCCCTTATCATATAAAGGTAGACCTGAGTTTAAGATATGATGCTGGACAAACTGACATACTCTAAGTCCTGGAAGTAATGGGCAGCTCCAGAATCCATCAGGTGGAGGAGGGTCACAGAGAGCTCCTGATTACAGAGAATAGTAGGACTTGAAGGTGTCTGAGAGGTCAAATCACCAGACTCATTATACGTAAGGAAACTGAGGCCCAAATAAACTGACTGAAATTACAGTAATAGTGTTAAACTTGATATTGACAATAGGGAGTTCAGAATTTTCCAACATTAGTCTCATGTCCCTCATCTGAGAAACACACCTATTAAGGACTTCTGCACCCCATCCTTATCTTTACATTACCTAAATTATTTGAAGTCAGTTACAGAGCTTTTGATCAAAATCCATCAAGATCTTAAATTTTTCTCCATCCTTCTTCCCTTGCAACATATCCTATCTATTGGTATTCCTTCAAACTATAAAAATCTCTTCCTCACTGCCTCCCTCTCCTAAACCTGTCTCTTAAAAGATGCATATATTCAGGTTCCCATCCTTGGTCTTTTCTCTTGACACACACACTACATTTAACCTAAGAAGTTACAAAATATTTATTTTTTCCCCAAAGAGCACTAACAGATTTCACGTTCCAAATCCAAGCCAGAGTAGTGGGTGTCTAAAGTGTTATGTTGCCTGCACTACACCATTTTTTGCTTTCTAATATAGTTCCTATGTAGTAGTGCCTCATCCCATTCACAGATTCACACACCTGTAGACAAGTGCCATTCTGTCTATACAGAATATATAAAGCATATTTTAAATATATAAAACATAGGCAAGTAAGTATATATATTTTCTGTATATTATGATATTCTGACATCTTAAAAAAAAGCTTTCTAGCAGAGAACTGTTCCTCCCAGAGCTAGTCAATTCTTAGAGACAGCAAAGTATCCAGATGGAAGCAGGCCTTTGATATGCAAACTAACTAATCCAGAGCCATCTGGCCCATGCACCCTAGGAAGCAACATTCCTTTGCCTTAATCATCCTAAGACCAAGTGCCAGTTAACTAGAGACCACTTTTGTGCCTATAAACCATCCCAAATTACTCAAACTAGCTGATGCTACAGTGTTCACCTTGTCCTCCTTCTCCTTTCCCCAAGGAAATCCCAATAAAGGTTCTTGCAGACAACTCCTTCTTCCAGGCTTCTGCCTCCTACCGCCCAAGTGGCTTTCCCATACAGCTCTGTGTGGGGCGGAGTGCCTCCTCTCTAGGACCCACGAGTGCAATAAACTTTCCCCCTTGCATTTCTGTATCTTTGTGGCTGCACCTGAATGGTCACTTCATAGCACGACACAAAACACATTCTACACAAACACTAAACACTTTCTCCAGTCAGGTATCAAACCTATAACCCTAATTAGAGTAGTTTTCATGCTTTGTTTTCACAAGAATCACTTAGGTTCCCTGTTAAAATGTGGATGCCTGATCTCCAACCTTTCTACCTTCAGAGCGGTTGATGATTCAGTACATTGAGGAGGTGGCTGAAGCTTGTTTTTGAATACTCACTTCCAGGAGAGTTAGATTCATAAGGATTTACAGATCTGAATAGGATATGTATTTAAAGATGTCATGTAGGGCGTGAGGGTGTCACAGGTAATAGCTCTGCCTCAGTTTTTTTGTCACTCCTGGTACAGCATACAACACACTAAGCGATGCTCCCTCAGAGAGGAGAAGCTTGTCAAATATTTGATATATCCAGGGGAAAAGCCCCATTTGGAAAGTGAGGTCCTGTGCAGAGATAATAAGTGGAATTGTTTTCAGAGGAAATACTAAAGACCCAGGGGCCGTGACTCCTGCCATAGATAATCCTGTATCTTGGAGTCTCAGAGGTCCTGTCATCAATCACTTAGTGCCAGTGGCCTGGAAATAAAGCTGGGGATGTGTGCAGAAACACAGAAGTGGTAGCTGAGCAACCTTTACTGTTTACAAAGTGACTCTGACTCTAGGCATCATGTCTGATGCACCCCAGTGGATCCCTCAGTGCTGGGAAGACTTCATAGCACAATATTACACTGATGACAAGTCCTTTGGAAATAAGACATTGCTATCTAGTTTCTGGCTGGGCTTCATGAGAACTATTTATTCATTTGGACATGAAATTGCACAATGGGTTGGTATTTTCCCTTTGACGTGATTTTACAAAGGTCTCATAATCAGTGCTCTGTTTATCTGCTATTTTAAAGTTATGCTCAATTCATTTGTTCAGTTTTTATTAAACGAGTTATTTCTGTACTGGTAAAAGGTCAATTTAACCACACCGATAACTTTGAAAAAGACAGTCTAATCAATACAAATGTATTATATATGTGCACTACAATTTACCTTACTACTTCCAGTAGCAAATTTCAACCAATAGCAGTTAACAGCAATTTATTCCTGCTTTCCAGTAACTCCCTCCATTTCTAGCCCCACTAAACAAACTGTAATGAAATTATTTATGAACTAGAGCTTGAAATCAGCATTCCTGTCCCCACTGTAACAGACTTATCTCCATAAAAGGGGGAGGCTCCATGTTCCCCACACCCATTCACTTGGACTAGCTTTTGGAAACTAGGGGGCAGAGGTGAGAGGTCAGGTGGAAACATACAGCATGGAAGGCAAGTGGGCTCCAGGAGAGACACATGGAGGAGACACAAAGGGCCCCCTTGCTTCTTGGCTTTGGACTTGACCAGGGACTTCGGGGACTTGGAACAGAGATCTGTAGACACTTGAAAGACACATAGGTGAGAGAGACACATGAGGAGGGTGACAATGGCAGCCTTTATCTTGATTTGTATTTTGATTTTGCATCTTTCATCCCAGACTTGCCTGGCTTCTTTAGCCCTTTTTCTATGATTAAGCTTTCAGGCCTGAAAGGCCTCATTTTGGGCCAACCCTGTTTTACTGGGCATTTACCCACAAGGAGATAGATAACTGGGTATTTTATTGGGACACTTTTTTCCTTTCTTATTTTCTCTGTCTGCACACTAATCCTAGTAAAATTCTTTTAGATTAAGAGTATGATTTGTCTTTGTGTGCATGAATGACTGGATCCCCGTATAGTGTGAGTTTGGGGGTGCTGGGGCAGCCTTTGGATGAGCACTAATACCATTTCAGGTACCTTTTGTGGAAAAGCTGCTAAGAATAGAGAAGAAATGAGTTCAAGTATATTGGTCAGCAATTGATTATTTAGCAATAGATGATTATTAGCAATAGATTCAACAGCATTTTTTAGCAATTATAAGAAATCCTTTCATGAAGACCATCTAGAAGTTGACAAACACTTGGTACAGTGATGTACCAAATGGAAGAGTGTTTGAAGGAAGACCTGGTCTACTTGAAGAGACAAACTGCAAAGAGGGAAAAAGTGAAACAAGTAAAAATAATAACAATTTTAAATTGGCATCCAAGATTTAAAAAAGAATGACAACGCCATGAAATATCTGGTTACTTGTGTCATTAATAACACTGAACATAACTGACATAGAAATACAGGAGAAAAGAGGTCTTTTTAGCCTGTGGTGATTTCATGAGGTTTAGAGAAGGGCAGGAATTGGATTCTGAATGACACACAGGATTAGGAAGGAGAAAAGAAAGAATATGTGAGTAAAAGCACAGGAAATAGAGGTGAAAGGACATGTTTGTGGGACTATGAGGGAAAAAAACCTAAAAGAATAGCAGTAGCGTAAGGATTCTGAGTGTGATCTAGATACCCACTCATGATTAAAACCCTTCACATTAAAGAAGTGAAAGTACAAGGTGACAAGTTTAAGGAATGTGGTAAGAAACTGCTTCAGACAAATGGGGCTCTCCCAGTATATATGATACAAAGGGTCTGAAGGGGTCCCAAGTGAATCTTCTCTACATAGTGCCAGGCTTGTCAATGACTAGAATAAGAGGCAGAGTTTGTTGACAAAGAATTTGGAAAGAACAAAGCTGATTCTGAACACCACAGTCTTTGCAGTTTATTACCACCGACTTTAAGTAATAACACACATTTTCAGCTCAGCTGCCCTGACTTTCCAAACCAAATGCTGCCCTGAGATAATGAATTCAAAAAGGGGAACTCAAGTGTGAACACTCAGCAAGGCTCAGCAATGTGGAAAATCCTTTTGTGCACTTTATAATTTTCTGTTTGTTTTAGTCTCTGCACAGTAAAAATACCTGCTTTGTCGAACACACATAAGCAAGTTTTAGGGGCAGGTGAAGGCTCCCATCTGGCTCCCGCTTTAGGTGTGCCAGATTCTCCAAAACTTCCTCATTTCTTGGCTGAGGCATGTGATGTGGTGAGAAAATTTCAGTATATATGAACACCACACCCAAGCAGTGGGTTCCTCATTTTCTGGGTTAAGGAAGCTACGCGTGTGAAATTCCAATGCTGCCCTTAAGCCTTCTTGGGTCCAATCCCTGAACCCACTAACATTCCATCTGGTCTATCTCTGCTTTGGGGCAGGAGGCTAAGGATGGTTCAGCATGGCTCCCCAAAGATCCAGAATCAGGATTTTCTATAAAGAATTCTGACCTCCCCCTTTTACTGTCATTTCCTCCAATATTAATACCAAATACCTAAAATTGTTCTTTTAAAAAATTATTTATTTATGCAATCAAGAACTGGGGTGCAGGCCAGAGGAGGTGTGGGGGGTGAGAGGAGTCACAAGAGACAGAGTGGGGAGCAGAGTAGGCAGACTGACTCCCTGAGGGGAGTAGAGGGTGAACAGGAGGGGTCTGCTCCACAGTTTGCTTCATAGTGCATTGCTTAACCCATTGCAACACCAGGGAGGCCCCTAAAATTGTTCTTATAGGTACAAGAAAAGGTTAAAATCTTAAAAACAGATCTAGGTGTAAATTGTAATGTAGGTTTGGAAACTTGGAACAGTTATTTAGTTTGCTGAGTGGAGATAATAATACCCAGCACAGAGAATTGCTGAATAGATGAAATGAGATTAAAAAAAAAAATCCTACTAGTGTTTGACAATAATAAATACTAATTCTGCTCCTGTATTCCTTTCTCTGTTTTACTCTGTTGAAAATTATTATGTCTGTCTCTGATCTGAACTTCACTTTAGAATTTAAAATGCCTATGAAGACATCCCTTGATAGCTAATAAATAAGACATGCGTATTAACTATTTTACAAATATCTTAATAATTGGTTAGTGTTGTACATGAGAGTCTGCAAAAAGTTATACAGAGTGATTTCCTATATGATGGCCAAATCTTATTTAAGTAAATGTAGAGAAATCATTGGGGATAAATGAGGAAGCTCCTCTGGATGAATGTAGGCATATTTCTATTCTCTGAAGACACTGGCAAATACTTGGGCAGTCTACTTTGACTGTGGTACTCTAGAAACAGCAGAAGGACCAGCTGTCTCATCAGCTCCAACCCACTTAATTTTTCTGCCATTTAAAGGCTACATCTTCCTGCCTCTACACCATAATTCTTTAACCTAAACAGGAATGGTGAATTTGTCAACAAAATCACTGTGATCTTTTATAGCCTTTTCCTCATCTACTGCAGGGAACATACAGAAAACCTCCATAGCACATTAACAACACCCTCTGCACATATGCAAACATACACACACCTTGAACTGCTCTATTCACATAGGAAGATCTGGTGGTAATTCATTACTCCAAATCAGTAAGAGGCAGCAGAAAAAGGCATAGGTAGACAGAGAAAAACTGTATAAATGTCTCAGAGCAGACAGTTTGGGTTAGTGATTTGTTGTTTATTTTTTTTTTTTTCCTTTAGTTTTTAAAATCCTACTCTAACCCAAAGATTTTGGGTTCCTTAACTGATACATGACAGATTAACACAATTTTTTTTTTTGAAGTTGGGGGACCCAACTTCAGGCACTCATGCAGAAGTTCTACTTGTAAAGCAGATGGACAAAAAACAACTCTAACTTTCTCCTTCCGTCCAATTCCAACCCGAACTGCCAGGAAAATAATTTGACAGCTATTAGATGAAGTGAGCTATAAGATACTACCTTGCTATAGAAAGCTAAGATGTACAAAATAAAATAAGTGGAAGAGAGGCTGTTTTCCCAGGCCTAACCTGGCTTCCTCACACTGTCGATGGGCGCACGGAAGCACCGCTGTGTGCACTGTCTGGTTCTGAGTCGCTCCACATGCCCAGGCCAGCCACCCACTAATTCCTCAGATGTAAATCTGCTCCAAGAACAAAACTCTTGACTACAAAGCTAGGCCTCCCCAGGAGGGAGTGAGTTTCTGATCACTCATGCTCGGATATAGAAGGGACGTCTGCTCTGGGCATTTAGGCTAAGGGGCCATGCTCAGAACCATGTTCCCCTCAGTGAAGAACAGTCTAAAGTACAGTTTTCTAGAGTACAGCTGAAATTTTGATGTGGAAATATTCAGTGGAAGCTAATTAGGAATTCTGATGGATGAGGGTCAAAGCTGTTAGTTCAGCAGTTAGAAGGTAAGTTATATGATAAGCAGTAAAGAGAAATGTCCCATATATAATTTTTCTAAGATTTAAAGTAGCAAAAATTATGTTGGCCATAAAACATTGAAGGAATCCATGTGTATTTCAGAAGTATTTCTAAAATTTCACATGTAAATACCTGGTAACAGTATATCATTTAGACAATAAACACACAAACCACCCTAGAACTTTAGTGATCAAAGTGCATTACTTTAAAACTCCAGAATTCAGTTACAACCATCTAATAATAAAAATATGAATTGACATATCATTTAAAGTAAAAAAGTATAAGGCTATGATATATTCTGTATCTTGAGTTTTATCAAAATCCAATTGTAATACCTTTGTGATAACAACTGAAGGAAAATACTGAATTACACACTCTAAAAAATATAATAATAAAGTACATTTTTCTATCTCTGCAAATCACATTCTAGTCAATATAGGAGAAGCGATTACTTGATTCCAAAAAATGAAATAAAAAATAAACAGCAGGTCCTTGACAACACTGGCTGTTTCTTTCAACCATTTATCCTTTTGTTATTATGTTTATGAGAGAGAAAAAAATCCTAGCCAACACTGAATAAAACCATGTTATTCAAGGACCTGGCTTCATTAGATGTTGTTTAGCTTAAAGTCTTAGTTTCTAAGAATGGATCCAGCAGCAACCCTGAGTGAGGAGTTACTGTGTACACTTTCCTTTCTTCTCAACAAAACAATGGTCAGGAATTTTAATCCACATATATTTATAACACCATGATTCTGACTAGCACTAGACTGTGACCATTCTTCAGTTCTCTGGGATCTCACACAATCTATAGTGCCTGTAAAGTACTGAATCATAATTATCCCTCAGTGAGTGTCTTCCTTTTTCATCCAGCCCAAACCTTGACTCTTTCATGCATGACCAGAGATAAGAGACTTTGTCTGATGCAAGTGCACAGGCAAGTTAGACAGGAACTCACAGTAGGGGTGATAAAAAAAAAAGTCAGACAGGAGAAGAACTGGGACTCTCAGCTGGGTGGAATAAAAATGGTATAGCCTCTTTGGAAAAGTGCCTGGTAGTTTCTTAAAAAGTTAAACATATACCTTTTATATAACTCAGCTCTTCTATTCTTAGTATTTTTCCCAAGAGAAATGAAAGCATACAAAAACTTGTACACAATTGTCCACAGCCGCTTTATTAGTAATACTTCCAAGCTGGAAACAACTCAAACACCCATCAACAGGTGAGCAGAGCAAGGGAATGGACTTATCCAAACACTAGAATATTCTCAGCAACAAGAGAACAGACTGATATATGAGGGATGAATCTCAAAATAACCAGGCCAAGCAAAAGAAACTAAACAAAAAAAGCACATACTGTTTGATGTCATTTATACAAAAGTAGAGACAGTGCATATTAATTTATAGTGACAGAAAACAAATCAGTTGTTGCCTGGAGAGGGGAATGGGATGGGGAAGGGTAGGAAGGAAGGAACTTTAAGGGGTAATGAGTATATTCATTATCTTGATGATGGTGATGGTGTTATTGGTGAATTACTACAAAAACATAAATTGTGCATTTTATTTTTTTTACAGACTTATTTTTTATTTATTTATGCATGCAAGAACTGGGATGTAGGCCAGAGGTGCAGGGGGTAAGAGGATTCCCCAAAGACGGAGTGGGGAGTAGAACAGGTTTACTATAAAATACACTGTTGAGAGTAGCAACAGGTGAGCCAGGAGAGGTTTGCTGTGCCATGAGGGTTAGTTCTCATGCTGCAGTGGCTGGTGATGGTTTGACTGTGCTCAGACTTAACCCCATGCCACTAGGAAGGCCCCCAGTTGTGCATTTTAAATATATGCAACTTATCGGAAGCCAATTACATGTCAACAAAGCTGATTTTAAAAGATCAGAGAAAGAGCTTAGAAGGTAAGATTATAGAAAGCTACCCAGTGCCTATCTGATGGCTCCCATAAAGCTTCTTTCTAATCACCACTGACAATTAAATCTGAACCAAACAACTTTTTGCTATTGATAATTAAATATGAACCCCAAAGCAATCTGATGTTAAAAAAAAAAGGGCATTGATAAAGTAACATTCCCTTGGAACACACTGCTCTCTTCTCTAAGCAACCTGACATCTATTTCTAGCGTCATTAGAACTAAACTAGCCTGGAGTCTAGTTCTGCTTTCCTTTGGGCCTACACTGGAATGGCTTTTCTTTTGTACTTTTAAAACTGTTACCCTGCTCTTTGCTGCTTCCTCTGCTCCTTTTGTCCTCTGGTCCTAGGGAAAGGCCAATGAGCAGGCTCTGTGGCAGAGAAGCTATTCTGCTCCATCTAGTGGGATCCTTGCAGAATGGAGAAGACAGCTCCACTCAAAGTATCTTGGAGAAAAGGAACAGATGCAGCCTGGCAAAGGACCAGCTGGGTCCTGACTACTGCTCAGACTCCATATCCAGATAAAGGAGGCATCGGGGAGAGGGAGTCAAACGCTGACTAGGAAGTGCTGTCGTTTGACTTGACACTTAGACAGTGAGACCAAGACAGATGTAAATGTTCCCTGCAGCAGCACAACATGGAAGGGCCCCAGGAGGCTGGCACCTTTGATTTGACTCTCATGGCACCAGAAGAAAAGCCAGCAATCCTGGCCTATTTTTAATGTTCAAAGAGCCTAGCAAAAGATTTATGACTACAAATATGTAGTGTGGGAGAGATAAATTGAAGCTGGGCTCTCTCAGCTCCAACAGAGGAGTCAGCTTGCCAACCTGGTCAATAAAGTATTTAAGCCCTGAGTGCTGTGTGGGTTGTCATAGATTAAAATTTGAAAATCTTTTATGGTGTAACAAGGTCCTTAATTACAACTCTGGGCTTTGAATCATTTGCAGGTTGTGCAAACAGCAAGAGTTATGTCACAGAGAACATCCTTGGATACACTGGCCTTTAAAATCAATGTTCATGAGAGAAAACACTCAGAATTGTGTTCAGCACACAAGTTCAGAATTCTGTCCCCGACTAACGGAGTCTGACAGATTTCTACTATGGAACCCTCCCTTGTCTCAGCTGTACTTGATAGTATTTCTCTCTTGCATGGAATTCACAGACTCTAATGACCTGGCTGAAGGTTCAAGGTAATTTTGCTTTCGATTCTTTTTCTTTTGTCACTCAATATTGCTAAAACACTCTTACTCTCTCTGACATAAGAGGAATGCTCATTTAACTTGCTGTGGATTTCAACTGCTGATTAATTCCTTTGGTGACTATTAGGTCATCAGCCTCTCTTGGAACAAAGGAGTCTAGCATCTATAACTAATGGGACTTGATTAGCAAAATATTTAACTATCATCATCAAATCATGCTAATGCAGTCTTGATTCTACCAGAACAACTGACATTAATCTACAGTAAAGTTACTCTTATCATTAGACTCTACGCTTGGGATTGACTGTGAGGCCTAATTGTTGTAGAATCGGGTGAGTTCACAACATTGCTAAGAGTTGCAGGTCTAGATAGATGAATCTTTCCTTATTAAAAATACATACATATATAATATATATGTTATATTTATATCTGTCTAGTATCTAGTATCTAGGTCTATATAGATGAATTTTATTTTATTTATAGAAATGCTCCTTAATTCCTTAAATTAAGAGAATATCTGTCTCTCTAGCAACCTCTTCCTGCTTTTAATAACTCATTTATGATTTTCAAGGTAACTAAAACTTTTTTTTGATCAAGCTTTCATTTAACCTATAGCCCTCAATTTTCCCATTCACTGAGTAGACAAATACTGTAGTGCATCAGAAGTACTCCTATTTAAGAAAGTGTATAAAATCAGTCATATTTTCAAAGAAAAAGATTTCTAGTTTTTTAAGTATGACTATCTGAAGATGGGTTTATTTAGAACTGGACTTTAAATATGAGGGTAGGTTGTATAAAATAAATGCACATTTTATAGTACGTAACTGGGGTGAATAGAGGTAGTGAGATAAATGTATAGGTTTTCCTCAAGAGCACCTGATACCACCTGATTTCTCTTTATAGAATTTGCCTATAGCCAAATCATAGTCCTTTCACCTGCTTGAACTGATAACCCATCTTTTTGTGGTGTTCTCCCTGCTTTTCAACAATTTCACTTGAACAAAGAGGGTTATAGAGGAGTGGAGTGGATATTCCTGGACAGATCAAGCTCATAAAATGGCGCTCAGCCTCAGAGTTCCCTCTACAGTTGGCATTTGAAACAGGACAAGTTCCTGACTATCCTGTCCTGAGGCTCCTTCAGAAAACTTGCCCGTTGTCATCTCTGTGTGTTACAAAGTGATCCTCCTGAACAGTCAGATACTCTTAAAGTCCAAGGGCAAACCTCAGCAACTCCAGAAAGCCCTTCCTCACCACTCATTCCCACATGAGCTCCTTTGGCATTTACTGCTATATATCACAGTTCATGGCCAGGGACATTTGTATTAATGGTGAACGAACAGAAAAAAATGAACAAGACATTTTTTCTTTCATGGGATATTACAATGACGTGATGCCGGCAGGAAAAAAAGAACAAGGATCAGACAAGAGGTGAATAAGAATATATGTGAATGGCTTCTAAAGGCTAGAGAGATTGGGTGACTTGTGTGGAACCCCGTCAAGAGACAAGTTGAACAAGTAATGTGGTGAGAAGAGTTGGCTTGGGATACACATATCTATGCAGATGGCTAAAGACAAGAACTGCTGTTATTTCAGTGGAAAACATCAAAGATAGTGCTGCTGGGGAAGTGCTAACTAAGGATTGGTAGTGACCCAAACAAATTATCAAATCCAGTGTGGGTTGCATTTTCTAAGACATCCTAAAGCCAAGGCCATTTGGTGACTTATATTGTTTCTTATTGTCTGATGCATGTCAGAGAGTCTCTATTTTGGGATTTGGTCCATAATTCTCTTATATCTCTCATTGGGATAGATAAGAATATAGTTCATGGATGGTATTCAATAAATGCTTACTCTTCAGTCCCCTCAATACTTCCTGAGAGGTATGTAGGAATTCCCATAACTATTTCAGAAACATGCATATGCCCACATAATACACTTGTACCACACCTCACTTAATAAATAAATGACTTGCTAACTATCACTCAGTTTTTGTAAAACTAAGCTGGATGGTCACCCAAGGCACAAATCCTGGCTAAAAGTTATTTTCAACACACCAACAATTTGCCCAGTGTGATAGTATTCTTTTCAGATTATATCAAAAGCAGGAAATCACAGAACAACTGTAACCAGCACATGTATTTTAAAGATTGCATCATAACTGTAATCTCCAACTATCATTACAGATTGAAGATCATATGCTCATATTCAGATAACTAAATTTTTGAATGCAAAGTTATATTGCTACCATGCTAAAAATCTTATTCTGATGTGAAATATATTAATTGGCCTCTTATTTACAGATTTTTATAACGATTAGTTTTTACTGCAAATAAGGACTTTACGAAGCCTCTCAAGAATACAGGACCCACAAATTGACCTGCTGTTCCCTCTTTGCCATTAGGTGGCCTGTACTATTTGCTGGGCTACATTGCTGAGGGACCCATTCCTCAGAGTGGGTCTTAAAGATGATTTTGGATTTTTCTACTGGTTTAGTAGCTTGTGACTTCAGAGGCTAGTTTTACTTACTCTAATGACTGAGTTCCTTTCCTCCATTCCATCTATTTCTCTTTCAAAGAGCTCCTAAACCGATATCTCAGTGCCTGGACTTGTTTCATAAATCAGGTGGCTCATTTTCTTAAGCTAAGCCAAGTGACTTGTCAGGAACTATTTCATGTACTTATTTCTTAAGTGCTTAGGGCTCACGGGAGTCCCTGAATTTATCCTGAGTGAGTTGTCATTAGTCAGGGGACTCTTTCCCCACAGTTTCTACAAAGTCTCTTCCACATCTGCCTGTAAAACATCTTCCATGCTTCCCCTGCTCAAGACTCTTCCCCAATTTCATAATAAACAGACCCAACAGTCTAACAAATGCTTATCAAGACTCAGGAGCTTCTAATCAATCCCTTGTAAAGCTATTTCTTATATCAATTAAGTCCTAGGAAACTAGCAATTCCCTGTCAAGGCCAGCTCTTTGCAACTGCAGAGTGGAGACTTCCATGGAGGAAGTGGCTATGGAGGTTGGCTGCTCAAACCATTGTCAGCCACCACTGCTTGCCTGACAAGTGGTCATTATTCCTTTCTCTGGGGCCTCAAATGATCTTAGGTAAAAACAAAACCCAAGGTCACACAATCAAGAAAGGAAGTTAATTTCTAGATATCCCCTGTGAGAATGCACTATTATACCCCAGAAACACTGGTGAACCACGGAGGGGTTCCCCCAGCTCTGCTCTTGATGAGGATGTGTTTATTCAGTGCAGTACATTCTTGCAAAATACTGGCACCATGAGGTAGGATGAAGAGGCTGCTCAGGGAAGTAGCCAAAGAAAAAGAAGTGTCAAGTTAGGGAAACAAGCTAGAACCAGAACAGTCTCCTAGGGAGAATGCCAGGTAAAAGGTCAACTGAATCACCGTAATTTTGCCCAGAATCTAGAATATTTACAGGACTTTTCTTCATTCTCAATTCCCAGTTCTATAATTGTTATGAGAACTCCTCTCTATTATAAATGCACACAGACCCTTTGAATCTCAGAGTCAATGTGCTCTTCAAGATACTGCCCAGCACTGGACTTTTCCACCACTGGAAAAGTCTAGTCTCACTTTACCCCTGAGGAAATTTCCATTGTGACAGCCACACTTACATTAGATGTGATGACAACAACAAAAAGGAACAAGGGTACTTTTCCCACTAGTGTCAACTAGCACTGGCACTTAAGGTTTCTCTAAAATGCATAAATAAATAAAATCTTAAAAAAATAAAATGATCTTTTAAAGAATTACTCTCAACTTCCCAACAGAGATACAGGCATGAAATAACTCATCCAAGGTTACCAGGGAGGGCCAGGTTGAATCTGCAAGCTCTTGAGTAGCCACATAGGATATTAATTATTTTGAATGACTTGCGAGGTGCTTATTCAGAACTCACATCTCACGCTCTTGGGTCCTCACAAGAGGATGGGATGGGAGCTTTGAAAACCAAAGGCAGTTTTAGTTGTTGAGATGATTGAGGTGGCACCAAAGGCAAACATGAGTTTCTTTCCATCTACCCCTGCTCTCTGTCTTAAAAGAGAGGTTCAAAAAAAGTTTTTCTTCAGTGGAGCGATAAATTCTGCAACTTTAGCAAATATGTGCTAACTTATATTTAGTAGTGAGGAGAGTCCTACTGTTTTAGATTCTTTATCTCTGATTGGTAAACAGGAATGAGCCCAGGTAACTTCTAGTGATACTAAAGGCTCTTTGACAAACAAATATATGCAAGTTGAGGGGAACCTGTGCAAATACAAAGAAGCCTATAGGTCTGTTTTCTGTTGTTTATGACATGTGCTCACCATCCTTTCCTCCTGCCCAACAGCATCCCTTGCAATTGGCTGTATCCATGTGAGTGGGTGCCCATTTGCAGATATGATAGTGAGTACTACAAGATGCTAAGGGTGAGAAGACATGACAGAGTGTGAATGACCAGCAGTGTGACGATGTGGAAGTGGCATCCACTTCCATATTTGCAGTCCACCACTGATTTGACCACTGATATTAATGTCCTTGAGAAGTTGAAAGCAAGATACAGAGTGTGTTTATTAGTAATAAGAGCAGTGACAGATACTGGAAGTGACTGGTTTTTTGTTTGTTTGTTTTTAATCAGGGGAGAGCAGGAATGTAGTCTCCACTACCACACATTATGCAGTTGAGTCTCCCACATTTGGGGAATTGCAGAGGTCAGCACCTCCAGAGTACAATGCGTAAGCCTCGCCCTGGGAAAACCATCTTCATGATTATGGTATCTCCCCGGCCAGGTAAGAATGGAAGTGACTAATTTGAGTTGAAGTTCAACTCTAAGGTAGGAGGGATGCCCAAGAGCCCTCACAGGATTGTGGTTCAAATTCTCTCCTGAGAGTCAGGGCTCCTTCTCGATTTCCATGAGTCTCAGAGAACTGGTAGTGATCCCAATCTCCTTATAGAAGTCCTCCAATGACTCCAGTTAACTGAGTGAGTCTCTGTTTCCTACAACCCAAGACCTCTTCAACTAGCACAAACAAACGAGCAGTAAACTGCTGCTGTCTGTGTCTATTCCACCATTGACCACAGGTCACACACTTGGTCTTGGCTGGCTTCCCCCATGTCACTAGTGCTAAGAGCAGCAATATCATCCCCAGTTTTTTGAAACATCTCCAGGCCTGTTTAATAGAATGTTATATTCTCCACTTACACAGAGTTGAATTGTTTTGGGGGTTAATTATTGAAATGCCTCTTTTATAAGAAGTAATACAGTAACTCTTTGTAACAAATACTTTTGTTTTCCCATGTGCAGGCTGAGACACTTAAAACATTATTTAAACATAATGGCACAAATGAGCAATGAAAAAATATCACTAAATTTAAAAGGGAGGTTACTAAATTTTTAGAATCCCAGTACATTCTGAATTTTAACAAACCCAAAAGCTGGGCGTGGAACCACACACACCAAGTAGCAACTAATCTAGTTCTTATTTTTAACAACATATTTTATGGACAAGTGATTGGAAGGCCCTTGGCCACATCAGTCATCACTTTTTCCTTCTGTACATAAAGTTTTACTGGAACATAGTCACACCTTTTATGTATTATTGCCTATGGCTGCTTTAAGGAAGAGTTGATTAGTTGTGGCACAAATTTATCTGCTTCAAAAAGTAAAAAAAAAAAAAAAATCGCTATCTGGCCCTTTACAGGAAAAAAAAAAATGACAATCCCTGGACTGGAGGAAATATTTTATTGTCCATTTTCCCTAACCTCATAAAAGTGCCTATTATCGGGTCCTTGTCTTTCATTCCTGTTATTTCTACTCTGGTTCAGATACTCCGTCCTGCTCCTCTTGTCAGTAGCTTTCTCAACCACCCCTCACCCTTTTCCTTCGCCTTGCCTATGGTAATCTTCTCCACTTTACTCAATCAGCTAAGCTGCTTTCAAATGTATCACTCAAGTTTCAAAATGACCTGATCGCTGCTTCTTAACTTTGAGAGCCATAAGGGAAAAAAGAACCCCTTCCAGAGGAAGATTACAAAGTATGGTGGAATATAGGTCAGTGCAATATTGACTAAAGCACTTTCCTTGGAAGCCCAAAGAGAGAGGATGGTGGGCGGCTAGGGTGCTGCAGAAAACTAAAGCCTTCAGAAATTTATGTTGCTTTCTCTATATAATATTACCTTTAATGCACTCAGACTTTTCCCATCTTTTATTTGGGCCAGATATAGAGGACAAATTCTAAAATCCACTTACTGCAGGTAGTGGCAATATACAACAAAGGGTTTATTTATCATTTCTATAGTACCTTTAAACACCAAAGGACTAGATATAGCCTTCTTTAATATTATTATTTAATATTAAAGCCTTTTTCTTGTTCTAACATGCAGTGAGACACTACTGCAAGGCTATTAACCCAGAGTCTAATTGTGTTTATGTGGGTGAATGAGGACAACAATTCAATCCCTGACCAATCGGGCATCCTGAAGGTGTGGATACACTAGGTTGCACAGATATTTCTCAATGACTGCATTTCCCAGACCTGACTGCTAATTGTAATCACTCTTAAAGAGATGCCTTTTCTAGCAAAATATGATAGCATTAGCTTAAATCCATGTCAATATAATTAAGTTTCAGTCTGTCTGTCATATCACAGATAATGGCTAAGTGGATTTTTATTAAATTTGGAGGCTATGTGTCATATGCTAAAATTAATTTAGAGGATTGGTGAGTGTGTGTTTGAGTGGGGTCCCTGCAAAAATGAAATACATTTGTCCCCTAGAGCAGCTGCTCTGAGCTAATATGGGAGGTCTAGAATTCTCTTGGTCAGAAGACACACTCCACAAGTATTAAAACACCATGACAGAGAGAATAAGCAGTGGCTCCAAATGAGACTTAGATTGAAATTAATAGCAGCCTACACCGCCAGGAATAAGCTGCTTTTCAGAGAGGTTGCTTCTCATGTGGGCAACTTGATGTAGGAATGCCTGCCACATCCATTGGTAGATTTTATTTAAAGATAATTAATAATTGTCCTAACACTAAGACTGGAGATTCCTTGATAATTTAAAGAACACATTCCTGTGTATCAATATGTAAGCAAACATGTTTGTAGTGATTGTTACCAAGTTAACTACTGAGTTTGTAATCTGGCAGTTTGTAATCCATTCAATTTTTGTCAAGGATTGTTATAAAGCAGCTGAACAGGAACTATATTCTCTGATATATGATGGACAATGGTCACAAAATGTTTTAGGAATAAAGTAGATGAATCAATCTTTCTTGGTCACTTCATCAGCAAGTGAGATAGAAAGCAGAAAGGTTATCAAGTCAGGAAATCTAGACTGAATCCATGTTGGTACAAATCAACTTTGGGTAATCTTTTTCATATTCAGTGGTATCATCTCTAAATCAAAGTGATAAAGGGCCCTTCCTCTCTAGCCAGGGTTTTGTGGACACAGAAAACAGAAACCTTCACAGCCATCAAAGGAAGTAGGATTTGAATTCAAGGGCAGGAAGTTAGGGCTTTGCCTCTTGGGAATCCTGACACAAGTAGTGAACAACAGTCTTCCTGGGATGTTTCTCTCTGTGCCTGTTGCTTTCCTACTTTGCTTCCACTGACCAGCTCTCTTTGCTTTGTGTTAAGTCTTTAAACAAATAAAGAACCACTGCAAGTTTTGATCCAGCCAACTTCTAGTTTCAGTGCTCTCAGACAGGATATCATTACTCTATCAGATTCACAAGACAGAATATCTGCTCAGCCCAGCTTACTTCTGAGTCAACCACTCATTCCTGCACCCATCAGGATTGTGTGGGAGATGGAGGGGAGGGAAGAGGCTGGGGAAGCAGAGCAAAGATTGGGTAGGATGGCTTCCCCAAGAAGAGCAGTGCACCCTCATATGGTTGGTGGGAGAATGACAGGTATTTTGTATATACATCAGAGACCACACTCCTGGCTACTGTGAGTCAGCTGGATGATCAGAGTGAATCCAGATCTCAGGGAAACATCAATTCTTTTTTCTTTTTTTTTTAAGATTTATTTATTTATGCATACAAGCACTGGGGTACAGGCCAGAGGTGGGGGGGGGGGTGAAAGGATTCACCACAGAGAGCGGGGAGCAGAACAGGCAGATCAACCGAAGTACACTGCTGAGGGGAGCAGCAGGCAAGGCAGGAGAGGTCTGCTGCACCATGTGGGTCCCTCCCTGGCCAGCGGCAGGGATCGAACTCATGCTGCAGTGGCTATGATTTGCCTCATAGTGCGTTGCTTAACCTACTGCGCCACCAGGGAGGCCCGAAACATGCATTCTATGCCAGCTTCCACACTGCATCAACTGAGAGTGATTTGCCTGAAGGTAAGATTTAATATGCCATCAAGAATAAGGATTTTGATGGGCTCACAGAATTGGAAATACAAAGGCAAGGTGGGCTTTGACAATAAACTCTATCTAATTGCTTCCGTTCTTTATTCCTAAAATTCTCTGCTGTTGCCATGTGTGCGCTTCATCTTTAGGCTAGCAATTGAAGAGCTGCAGTGGTCCTAAGCCTTGAAACCATAACCTGAAACTGTCCAGAAAAAGAAAAAAAGATCCTTTCTTTAAGAGAGAAATACTTTATGTAAAACTCCAGGAAACTTTCCTCCATGTGCTTTTCCAAATTAGAATAGGTTTCACTCACAAATCACTTCTCATGATCATAAACGGATGAATGCCAGAAACAGACTGGCATATATCTGGACTTCCAGACCAATCCAGGAGCATGTAGGCAAGGGGATGGAGATATATACACAGCTACAATGCCCAGTACACAACCTCATCCATCTGATCCCTCTTATAAATTTAACACAGAAAAATTAATTTGCTTCAGAAAGGAGGAAGCATTTTTTTAAATAACTTTCTCATCAGTTGTATGTCTGGTATTTCTTCAGCATGGAGTAAGTAGTGTACATACAGTCTCAGGAAAAGGAGCTGAACATTTGCATTTTAAAAAGTGTGCACACTGGGGCCTCCCTGGTGGCGCAGTGGGTTAAGCAACACACTATGAAGCAAACCGCAGCCACTGCAGCATGAGTTCGATCCCTGCCGCCGGCCAGGGAGGGG
>JAGFMF010011763.1:591768-639970 GCA_019455555.1 Galemys pyrenaicus
TGCCTGTTCTGCTCCCGCTTTCTGTGGTGAATCCTCTCACCCCACCCCCATACACCTCTGGCCTGTACCCCAGTGCTTGTATGCATAAATAAATCTTTAGAAAAAAAAAAAAGTGTGCACACATGGCCAACAGGCACATGAGAAATGCTCGACATCCTCATAATCAGGGAAATGCAAATTAAAACCACAATGATATATCACCTTATACCTGTGATACCAGTATATCACCTTATACTAGCACATCAAAAACAACAATAACAACAAATGTTGGTGAGGATGTGGAGAAAAAGGAACTCTACTACACTGCTGGTGGGAATGCAAGTTAATCCAACCACTATGGAAGGCCGTATGGAGGTTCCTCAGTCTACTAAAAATAGAGCTACCATATGACCCAGTAATTCCACTCCTAGGAATATACCCAAAGGACACAAAAACACTGATCCAAAAGAATCCCTGTACCCCCATGTTTATTGCAGCACTATTTATAATTGGTAAGACCTGAAATAACCCAAATGCTCAAAATTAGATGACTGGATCAAGAAGATGTGGTACATATACACAATGGAATACTATTCAGCAATCAAAAATGATAAACTAGAGTCATTTATAGAAACATGGATGGAGCTAGAAGGACTTATACTCAGTGAAACAAGTCAGAAGGCAAGAGAAAAATATCGGATGGCTTCACTATTAGGAGGAATGTGAAAGGACAACAACTACAACAAAAAATTAAAAACAAAAAAACAAGAGAAAGCTCAAGGAAATGGGCAATTATAACCAAAAAACAAACAAGCAAACAAAAAAACTCAACAAGACCAAAAGGTCAAAGATAAACCAAAGGGCTCACTGAGGCGGGGCGGGAGGGAGGGTACAGATGACCTGGAGGAGGGCAGAAATAGCACAAGGGACTGTAGTGATGGTGCACGGGTGAAATGGTTGTGGGAACTCCGTGGGAACTAAAAATGATGTCAAATATAATTTTAAAAATTTAATTAAAAAAAAGGTAAAATAAAAATTAAAAAATGTGCACATAAGCTAAGAATGACAAACATAAAATTCAGCAGTTTAGATTTGCTATTACATAATAATCATCATCATAATAAAATATGGACAAAGAATGAAGTACTCTACTTAGGACTAGCCTAATCACAAGCGACTATGCATGGCACAAATTCTAAATAGTGACCTTATCTAAGCAAGCTAGCCTTTTATTTTTTTAAAGATTTATTTATTTATGCACACAAGCACTGGGCTACAGGCCAGAGATGTGTGGGGTGAGAGGATTCACCACAGACAGAGCGGGGAGCAGAACAGGCAGATCAACAGAAGTACACTGCTGAGGGGAGCAGTGGGCAGGACAGGAGAGGTCTGCCACGCCATGTGGGTCCCCTCCCTGACCGGCAGCAGGGATTGAACTCATGCTGCAGTGGCTGCGGTTTGATTCATAGTTCATTGCTTAACCACTGCGCCACCAGGGAGGCCCGCAAGCTAGCCTTTTAAACTGCTCTGGTAATGAGCAGTTTGACCCCCAAATTTTGGCACATGTGTGTCTTTCTCATAACATTCATTGATGTGCAATTAACAATGACCTCAGAATCCCTTGTAATTAGTCCTTCACAGCAGATTTGAGGTTCTGCTTCTTGTGATGTCAAAATGGACATGTTGCTGTCTAATTGAACATAGATTGAAATAAATAGAGAACACTATTTATCCAAAGGAACTGTTTGTCTTTAAGTACAGGAATCTAGACCTGTTCTGTGAAACACATGCTTCCATTAGCTGAAGTCACTGAAGTCCTTATGAACTATCTCAATCCTCATCTGATATTAGATGCCATGGGAAAAGTACATTTAATTCTTTGAGGGATTTAACAGTGAGAATGATAAACTACAAGTCATGATAAAGAAAAAAACTTTTATACAGGAAATGGATAATGGAACACTCTTTCTGCTTCATGGTCTCTAATCAGTTTTTGTTCTTGGTATGGCTATCACTTAAAAACAACAGGGATTCACCATCAGATAAACACTAATAGTACAGCCAAAGGAAATTGAAATTGATTCTGTCCTACCTTGCACTAGGATCAACAAAATTCATTTACGTAGGATCCCATTGCTTTGACTCATGGCTGGATAGGATAAAAAGTAACTATTTTAATAAAATCTATTTCTGCTAGGAAAAATATCATCATTCTAGATTTATACCTCAGTAAGTAGAAGAGTAAGTCTGACAGAGTCATTATATGTTATTCCATATACATAGCTGTTTTCATTGAATCAACTTCAAGATGTTTTCCTACTGAAGCAAAGGAGAATTTTTTTTCAAAAAAAATTAAAAATATGGAATTGCTGCCATAAAACATATACATCGCAAAGGACTCATATTCTGCATTTTTCTTAAACCACTTACCATAAAACCTTCATTTTTTATGGCCAACTCGGTGCTGATTTCATGATTTGCAGCCAGAAACAACTGATTTCACAGCATCAGTCAGTCATAAATCTAAAGAACTTAAGTTCTGAATCCCAAAACAGTGCCCAGAGACACAAATGAGATTTCTCCCCAAAAGTGTGACTTGTGTTTGCAGCTTTGATTAAAAAGAACAAAGTTGAGAAAATAGTAACTGTGTTCTTTTTCCACTGCTTGGAAAAACATTTAAAATTGTTTTCTAACCCTAAGTCATGGCTAGGACCGAGTTCTGGATCTGGAGGTGCTTGAAAGGCTGTTGTCTAGTGGAATGGTAAGACATATTCCTGAGCAAGAGGGGACCTCTGCCTCTCTGGCTGCTGTAACTACTTGTGAGAATTAACATTTATTTTATCAAGTAATTCTCTTTAAGAAATAAATGGCACACTAAACAGGAGCTGTGTGATAGAGAAAGGTGTGGGGGTTCTGATGCAGGGAGATAGTTCACTCAGAATTTTCATCCTGCAGTAGAGTGGTGGACAAATTAGAAGGGAGGGATGAACTTTCTTATTTAGTAACTTTCTCACTTAAAAGGAGGATTAAATTTCACCTGAGGCAGCAAAAAGTCATGAGGAGAAAAGAACTTTACAGCTGAGGACATGCTTAATCCATTGAAGGGGGTCTACTAGGTAGGAGCTATGAGGTAGGTCATTGACAGTGTTAGTAAAAACAGATGTGGTGAACTGAACTGGGCAAGGCCAGGGGTGAGAGTACAGGCAGAAGGGATAGAAACCATGAGTATGCAAATACCATTCCAGACTGTCAGAATAAAGTGGAGACAGTCTTGCCCAGGCCAGAGTAACACACTTTGTGAATTATGGAAGCAAGAGAACAAGGGTGGGTGCATATTAGATGATTGTGTTGGTACAAACTGAAGCCTTATAAGATGGGTCTTCACAGCAGCAAGGAGATGAGACGGTCTTTTCATCTGCATTCTTTATGATACTTGAGCTCTAGGGCAACAAAATAAGACAAGCAACATTTTATAGCAAGAGAGTTAGGGCAAATCTCAGGATGTGAGCTGTTAATGCTGGTCTCCTGGCTTGAGGGCTAGGGTAATCATAGGGCCTTCTTACTGTGTGTCTATAGTGGACAAGGAAGTGGCACTAGTGAATGGTGTTTTGCTTAGTTCCTTCATGTCAACTATCTCACTCAGTAATGCTAATGCCCAGGATCAATATCTATGATTACTTTCAGTTTGGAGAACTACAACATTAGGAGTATTGGAATAATGTCTCTAATATTATCAGTCACATCCACATCCACAGCAGTGGACATTGATTCAGAGCCTCAAATATTTACAGTGGGATCAAATTTTCCAAACCAGCTCATTCTATGGAAAGTAGAGTTTCTTTCATGGGATGTCATTAGTATTGGTCACTTTCTCCTTGCAGTAAACAGTTTGAATAGTTACTAGTTTACTAAAAAAAAAAAAATAAATCTCTAGTATGGCTATTTGAGGTGACTGCATATGAGAAAAGGATTTATACTAAAAACAAGTGACAGATGACCTTGCCAACAAGTATCTCTTTGCTAATGTTTACCTCTACATGTGATTTTGATATTTTTAGCATTTAACTTTACCTATGTTTTTACCAACTGCCCTTCTCCTCAAACAAATAATAATTAGAAATAAAGAGTAGTCAAAGAAATCCTCTGGGGCCTCCCTGGTGGTGCAGTGGGTTAAGCAATGCACTATGAAGCATACCACAGCCACTGCAGCACGAGTTCGACCCCTGCTGCTGGCCAGGAAGGGGACCCACATGGTGAGGCAGACCTCTTCTGCTGTGCCCGCTGCTCCCCTCAGCAGTGTGTTTCAGTCAGTCTGCCTGTTCTGCTCCCTACTCTGCCTGGTAATTCCTCTCACTTCCTGCAACTCTGGCTTGTACCCCAGCTCTTGTATGCATAAATAAATAAATCTTTAAAAACAAAACAAAAAATTCCTCTGTTACCTCTTGAGAAGCACTGACTTCAAACAAACTTGCCTGGTCTTTCAAGTACACTAGTCAGAAGACAGATTTGACAAACTCAGTGGAAAGAAGGTAAGATGGCGATGGTGGGCATCTGAAATGTGGGATTTGGAAAAACAGAAAATAACAGTAGCTGCCAAGAAGTTACTAGGTTAGAAACTAGCCTAGCAGGAGTGAGTGACTTATGAAAGAAGAGACAGATCCAGACTGTGTAAGTATGGTGTTTTATTGGATATTGCCTCAATCTATGCTGGGTAATTTATTCCCAAAGCACTGGGAGAAGTTGGGTAAATGGAATCAACAAGAAACACAATCTCTTTCTCTTTTTTCATTCAATACCTCTTGACTTACCAAACAGTAATAACAACAAAGACATATACATACATGTGCATATTTAGAGTTCACTTCATGAAATTTGAGATTGTGGCTATAGTGATCTAGGCATAAATTGTTACTATTTGATAGTCAGTGTGGCATAGCTACTAAGAGATGTCATATACTATTTCCTAAGCTGTTAGTGTGTACACACCCTTAAACAGAGTTACCTTCCAGCTAAATAATTTACTCATTGGAGAGCAGAGTCAAGCAGGAGAAAGAGCTTAGGCCTGGATTTTGGAAGACCTGAGCTGAAGTTCTGTCCCTGATTCTAGCTATCCCTGCCAATTCAGGAGAATCATTTACTGCATTCCCTCAGGCTAAGGTCACTAATTCCCAATCTTTAGGTCTGAGTCTCTTGTTTGCATTTAGAGATAAGGTTTTAAAATAAGATAAACAACACACTTAATATTTAAAGAATAAACAATGACACTAAGTTTTGTATAGGGCAATATAAGTGACTAACTAATGACAAACATGTAATTTGAATCAGATAGATTAATAGCTCTGTGAGTTGGATTTATTTTCAAGGTGAGATTTGCTTTGTGAATGAACAGAACTTGGGACACTGGAAGCAGAGGTGAAATTTCAAAAAAAAAAAATCATACTAAGGTCAAGATAACAAGATGATGGGTATGGGGGGGGGGTTGGGGAAGACAGTGGTACCAGTGGCTCATTTTCTAGTTTGGCTGTTGTCATCAATGCTTTTATCTCCTGCCTTTTGCTCATAGAGATATACAGTCCAGGTGTACTGCCAAAGTGACAGAAAACCTTCATGTTAGATTGGGGCAAAATAGATAGCTGCTGGTTTGCTTTCCATGGTTATAAAGTGTCAGAGGAAGGCTACGTGGTAACTGTGGGTAATAGCAAAGCCTTCCAGGAGTCTGGGCACTGGAGTAAGAAAGTCTTCTTAAGAGCACTGGTTTATAAGGCAATTTAGATAAAAAAGCAAATATCATACAATTTAAAGCCATACAACTTGAGATGATTAAACCTGCATGATTAAATTTCAGAAATTAAAAACCTATAAAAAGCAATCTAGCAAAAGGATCTTTCTTGCACACATCTTGACCATTAATCTGAATTCTCTTTAGCTATCCAATTGCACTTTATTTTTCATCTTTTAGATTGCTTGGGAATTCATATCTAGGCTAAGGAGAACCAAACCAGAGTAGTGTAGTGTCTGATTCATTTCTTCTCTTCTTTTATGAAACACTCAGTGATTCAGGGAAGAGGTACAGATGGAAGGAAGGAAGTGGAATGCCAGGAAACTAGCCTAGCAGGAATGAGTGGCTTATAAAAGGAGATCTCTATCCAGACTGTGTCTCCTAATATAGTCACTTTATTTCTAAAGGATAATTTTTAGCTAAACCAATCCTGGGTAATCTGATCACATGAGGGTGAGCAGAATTGTATGCCCCTATTGGGGGAGGGCATTGTGAGAAGTTCCTTTCCAGTTTCAAGCTGGCCTATGGTGCCACAGGAACCCCACTGTACAACACACAAGGGGCAGACAAAGGAGACTGGAGCTAGGCAGTAAACAGTCAAAAGCACATCAGCTTCTCTCACAATGATGGAGAAGTATGCAAAGTAAACCAGGTGTTCTGGTAGATTTTCTAAGACCAACATCCTGAAGCCCTAAACAATGAAAATCCAGTAAGGAAGAAGACTCAACAGAAGGGAAGAGTAAAATATAGAAATTACTTTATAATCTTGGTGTCTTACAGTTATAATAGGCAATGTTTTTGTTTTCCTTCAGAATCATTGAAATAATAGAGCATGTTGCAACTGAAGTCTCCTTAGATTTGATGAAATGTGGCATAATTGTAAATCCTGTGAATGTTTCAGATTTCCCCCTATTGGACTTATAGGGACCTATACCTAGCAGTATTGGAGAAGTGGAAGTGGAAGCGAGGGGGTTCCAAGTAGTTTGTCCTGAAACAATGTTTGCAGACAGCAGTCAGGGTTAACTTAGATGTTCCATATGGGGGCCATTATGGGAAGACTGATGCAGATCAGAGGGTTTGTCTTGAAAATGTACTGACATAGCAAAGCTGCAAGTGTTACTTAGGCTGTTTGTTTGGGAGAGTTGAAGCATTAAGGGACCTCTGTCTCCATAAGTAGTCCTTCTGAGAAGGGTTGGGAAAACTAAAGCAGGGGAGGAGGCTTGGATCTAGAAATACTGCCAGGCTAAGTCTGAAAGTATTTCCCATGAGAAGGCTCATCCTCACCATTAAGATGATCATGCTAGTAAATTTTAAAAAGGGGGTTCATTTAAAAAGATGGACTTCCAGTCTCACCCTCAATGATTTGACTCCCTTTGAACTCTCTTCTTTCAGGACATTCAAATGGAAGGGTTTGTTAATGCTAGTCTCTCTCATGGGGGTTCTTATCTCTTTATATTTACATATATCTAAATTGTATCCATCTTTTAAAATGCATTTTGCCTGTCACTTTATCAATGACAACCCCTGTGATACTCCAAGAAGGTCCTAATCTCTATTACCTTTGAAAACCAAACAGAGAATTGACATGCCTCTCTAACTCTAATATAGCATTTTACCTGTTGTGTACTCTAATCATTTATGTACCTGTTATTTCCCTACTAGACTATAGTAACTTGAGAAAAAGTATACTTTTCTGACTTCTTGGAGGCATCTTAGATTAGGTTGAAATTCTCTCATGTCAGGACATTTTTGGTAACAGTAATGGAGGAGGGTCCCACAGAAGTCTCTGCAAAAGATACAGAAGCGATATTCCTCAGAGAGAACCCATTCTGAAGTAAGAGTTTCCAGCAGATCATCTTGTCTCAGTAAGAAAGCCTTAGTCCTTGAAGAGAGCAGCACTTCTACATTTAGCAAGTCTTCAGATACCATGAGCTCGATGCAGTTATATGGTAAACGCTTACAAAAACAGAAGGGGGTGTTGCTAACAAACCCTTAAGATCACACTATTTAGATACTCATCTGGAAAGTGTGTAACTCCAAAAGACTGGAAATACATTCTTCAATCTTCCTTTTTCTGATAAGAGAGTGTGCTGCTGGCTTAGCACACACATGATGGGCTCCAACAAGCAGTAGCAAGAGGCCCAAAAGATGCAGCAAACGTGGTAGGAACCACTAGAAGGTGTGACAGCAGAGCTCAGAGCCCTGGGCAACTTCCCAATGAGAGAAAAAAATGGTGGGTGCCATATGAAAGCTGAATTTAGGTTATTTGTGAATCTCTGCAGCAAACCTCTTCAATGTGTAAAAAATATTTAATGTGATTTTAGAAGGTTGGGGAGGCAGGAACACTACAATTCTCTTTACAGGTGTCGAGCATAGACTGATGCCTTACTATCTTGATGCCAGCAGAGGGAAAGGAACTTATTTCACAAATATTTTTACAAGAGACTGTAGCATATACTCTCAGTATGGTCACAGCCAAAACAAAGGCAAAATATTAAACCAGTACAATTTTTGAAACTTTGTTTGTTGATTGGTATTTTGTTGTTGTTTTGGTTTGAGATTTTCTGAGTTTCAACTTAATGGACTGTGAGGCAAGGAATAAACATGCATCTGTTATATAATAAAAATGTAAATGGATGATATAAAATTCAGAGTAATTACAAATAAAGTCACATAGAGAAACTTATCTTGATATGGTTAAGTGGAGAGACCATAGAGGAACTTAATGAAAATATTGCTGATTAAGAAACTAGAAGGCTAGAAATAAGAACTAGGAATAACAGGCACTTAACATACCGAGGCTTAATCTGAATTGGGGCTTAATCTTAAAATGGAATATTTATTAATATGTATTGGTACTTTCTGTCATTAAAAATGATTTCTCAATCCAGGCATTACAAATCCAGAATAAGTCAAGTTGAAAAAAAAATGGACACGAGTTTTCACTGTAATAGGTATTATAAAATATGTGGGTAGGTGGTGAGTATTTTACTCTGACTAGTATTTCGAATCTTACTTTAAGTAATAAGTATTTAAAACAAAAGTAAAAAAAAAAGATATCTCTGTTCTTGCTACCTAACCTATTGGCATTCAATGAGATTGAATCAGGTGAGAGAATAAAATAAAAATCACTAGTAGCTATAGGAATATTTTATATTGATATTAATACCTACCAGTGTCTTCAACCCAGAAGGTTCCCAGTAATTTAGCTGAAAAAAAATCAATGTATCTAAATTCTTTCTCACTGTGCAGAATCCTGAGGATGTGGTGGGAGATTGAACAATGTTTATTGTACAGAATTATTATAATCAAATATGGCATTACACAGAATACATGCTGAAAATTATACTGTAGCAGAAGTCAAGGTCTCAGATTACTTTGTAAGCAGTGAAGTTTTAGCTTGGTTATATTTTTTTCAGCTCCTGAAAATATATTTCACCATCTCCACCATTAATTACCTCTACAACCAAGTAGCCCAAATGCAGTATACATAGGTGATTATATATTTTTGGTTGTGGATCCTTAGCATATGATTCTACATAATATTAAATTGAGTCTCTAATGTGTGTAATCATCTATTACTAAATGATACAATTAAATAGTTCTTACTAAGGACTATGCCTTATCTCAGATGATTCTAAGCATAAAGTGTAATATTAATTTAATGATACTAAGTACTCTTAAATATAGTTTCACCTTGTCAAATGGGGAGAAATTTGATTGCATGAGGAAGTCAAAATGAATATAAACAGCTATATTTACTATATCCTTACTATGTAACAGACTCTGGGATAAGGTCTTTGCATGCATTATGTCCTTTAAAACTCAAAACAACCTTGTGAGTAAATACTATCACTATTCTCATTTTAGAGTCCAGAGAACGGAGTCTAATTTGCTCAAAATCACAGTGCTAATCATATCAGAGTTCAGTTCCAAGTTCTTGTGACTCCAGAACTCTTGCTCCCAATTCCTTTGTAGTATTGCCTTCTATTGAGCTTTTAACACCCTGGTTCATAAATGATGTGCACCCCTGAACAACCTCTTTAAATACAGATTGTCTGGTTTTTGTGTTAATGGCCAAACTGCTGCCAATCAACACAAAATGTCCAGAAGGCATTGGAAGCTGTCTCACCTTGATTGAGCCCTTTACAAGGCTTCCTATAAGAAGACTGTGGCACAGGTAGAAAACCACAGCCTTTTTGTCTTTTTTGAAGCCCAAAGCAGTTCACCACTCTATGAACAGAGCCAGACTGATGGGTAGGCAGGAAAGAGGGTTTTTCAGAGTTGATGAAAAAGAGATACTGGGAAGTACTCAATGCCTCAAACTCCACCCCCACTTCTAACACCTTTCAAAAATTAGAAGAGAAACAATCCTCTAGTTAATGGGTGCTATGTGTAATTTTCCATATCAGAAACATTTTCTTCTGAATGAAATCATAACAAGGCTAATGAAACATTTTGAGAGGATAAGTCATAATGGGCTCTTAATCCATTACCTGGTGTCATTAATCACCAAGATCCTTTAGCAATCATTCTGTGAGAAGCATGATGACCTGTTCAGAGGTTTTCAAGCTGTTTTGGGGCCCCATGTTCTGTGGAGAGGCCCCATGTATAGGAGGTCAAGAGGTTCTACTCCTGCCACTCTCTGATTCACCCACAACAGCTCTGCTTTCATCTGCTCAGAGCTAGACACTCTATTTAATTTTGTGTAAAACAAATAAACAACAACAAAACTATTTCACAGGTTTTTTTTTAGTGAAATTCACAAGTTTTGAGAGAAGAGTATGCAATCTGTATTCAGAAAAATCTAGTACAGTGCAGAAAATAATAAAAGTCGTTATTTCTCCCTCAGAACAGGTTGGGAAAGAAGGAAGTAACATTTCTCAAAACCTAGTAGGGGTCAGGCATGGGGCCAGGTCTTTTATTTAAATTTCTTGTAATATTCTGTGTGGCAGGCATTCATTGGGCCCATTTTACAGATGACAAAACTGAAGCTCAAGGATGTTAAGTAAGTTCTACAGTCACAAAGCTGAGAGGTAATGATGAGACTCAATCTAAGGTGTCCCTGGTCCTGAAGACTTAGTGTCCTAAGGATGAGGGCAAAGTCACAGGCCAAGCAGAAGGGCAATAATAGTAACTTTGCCTTTTTGACAGGGAGTATGATAACAAGCCCTGGTGTCTTTGCTTAAAAATGTACATAGAAATTAGATTTTTTGGATCATTATCTTTCTGTGGGGTCACTAAGAATGGGAACATCACAGACTAAGACAGGCCTCACGAAATGTTTCTTCTGTGAGATCTGTGAAGTTTTTCATTGTTATTATTACCATTTTCTTACTGGTATTAATATGTATTCTTAAAGTCATTCTGCCACAAAGAATCAGTTCAGAGGAACAATGAAGAGGAAGGCTTTAAATTGGTACTGAAGGTGGGAAGTCCTATATCTCTACATACTGGTGAGAAGGTATGTCCAGTCTGCATTGGTTTTCTAAACCAACAATAAGGTCTTAACATCTGAGCATAAAACTGAGGTATCAGAGGGAGAAAGTGGTGGGGTGGGAGAGGGGTGGGATTTCCCCCACTGTTATAGCAGGGGTGGTCACTAGTGATGGATGGGGTATGAAAGTGTACACTGTAGCGGGTTGACTACATAGTCCCCAGAGCAGATACAAAAATGTAAACCAACTTTACCTCCATAAACTTTATTTGGAGGAAAAAAATAGTTAAAATATAGTTAAAATATGTGGTTAGAAGTCTATGAAAAATATTTCTTTACCTCTGTTCATTCAAGAATCTAAAAAGTTCTACCAATAAACCACATCATACTTTTAACAGTAATCACCTCTGGAAATAGAATTACTAGGGAGATTAATTTTCTGGATCACATTTCTCTGTAAGATCTATACCAATATATATATTTTTTGTAATCAGAAAAGCCACATGTACATATGAAATATCTGGGCTAGCGTTCTGAATTTTCTGTTCTGCCTTACGTTCAGCTTTACCTAAGTTGCTACCTGATTAAATAATTAGCATGTACTTCAAAGCATAGAACATTTCTGTACAATAATGGATATGAAATATTTTGATGGCATTGTCCAGGGATGGGCCACAACAATAAGGTTCATATGAAAATGAAAATGAGATCTGAATATTGGCTGGAGAGATGCTTCCCCCCAAAATGTGGAAAGAATAAAAATAACTGGAAAGGCTAAGTATTAATGAAACAGTGTTTCTGAATGCTATTTTCATTTAATATGAAGATGCTGTTGGTGTTTCATAATGATGTCTCAAGTTACTACTTGCTATAATGTTTGTCATTTACTTGAGAATTTCTTGCAGCAAAGCAAGTGAGCTTTTGTTTGCGTCCTTTAGTTTCAGCCCCATGTTGTTGTCGTTGCATAGAAGAATTGGCATGTAGACCAGAGATACAGGGAGTAAGAAGATTCACCAGAGAAAGAGTGGTGTTCAGAACATGTGGATTTACTGAAATACACTGCTGAGCGGAGACACAAGAGGTCTGCTGGAGAGGTCTGAAGCACTACGTGGGTCACCTCCCTGGCTGAGGATTGAACTCAGGACATAGTGGTGATAGCACTGAGATTTAACCCCTAGGGCACTAGGGACGTTCTAGTTTCAGTCCCATTCAAGGGCAAGCAGTAGTCTTAGTCAGGAATCCAACCACTCAGCAGTGGTCACAAGCACACCAAACAGAAAGTCACACACGATCAGTGGTCCCCTCAAGTGCTTCTCCGAGCCACATTACAGTTAACATCTAGGACTTTACATTATAAATATTAATAAGAAGTGTTCATTAGTGAAACTGCTGCCTGTTTATTCATATGATGGATGATTCATTGGTGAAAACATTGGTGTTCAATATGTGAATTGACAAAAATATTTTACAGACACTGCCCACAGTCATAGAAATGATGAAGAATATAGCTAGGCCCAGTCAGGGTCTGGATTCTTAGGAATGGTGCCTAAGGCTTGAATCTAAGCTGTTTTGTGCCCAGAGACTGCTATGCTGAATTTCAGGTTGCTTGATGCCTCCTATAAGGTAATAACTCTGACTCTTGAAGATTGTCATGTTTACTTCAAGGGAACCTGCCATGCAAGGTGTTGTTTAGAAGATCTACTATGAGAAGAAATGGGTAATTCCTCAATATAATTTATTTTGAGAAGTGCTTTCATTATCACTGTTAGAAGCATTATGGGGGAATATCCACAACTCTCTCGCTTCAAACATTTTGCTAACTGCTGCTCATGTCTCTGTCTATTTATCTATCATCTACCTATCTATCAGGACATCCATCCATCCATCTATACATCCATAGAAAAATATTGCAAATTACCAAATTGGCTAATTATGTTAATTTTCAACTAATTCCTAGTTCTAAAAACAAAATAAAGAAGATTATGAGGTCATAATAATGCTGGTCAATAGAGTGGTAAACCTGGGTGTGTTTGTGGAGGTGTAAACCTTCTGAAACTAAAACCAACTCAAATATTGGCACATGAGCCCTAAAACATGGAACTTATTCTAACGATAGACATTTTCTCAAAACACCTCTGACTTCTCTCTCTTGTTACTCACTGAAATCCACAAGTGATTGGATAAATTCAGTTCTATTTGATCTCTTTCACATGCTATTTTCTTAAGGCTCTATCATTCTTGTTCTTCTCTCAACTGACTATTCTTTCTAATTTTCCTTCTTAGACTCCTTATTTTCTCCCTAAGTTCTATGTTCTCCAGAATTTTACTGTCTGCTCACTTCCTTTCTCTCTTTGGACAAACAATAATTCAGTGGCACATTCTTATGGTGAGCTGTTGAATTATAGATCTGCAATCACATCCTTAAACTCTTTCCCATGCTCCACTTACATAGACCTCTCCATTCTGTCAGCCGGTACTCAAACTCACTTGCCACAGACTGAAATTTTCATCTTTTCCTGCTTCTCCATTGCCTACATCCACTAACAATGCATGCCAATTCGACCCCTTACTCAGTCCTTGTGCATCTTCTCTTTCCTGATCCCTGATATTAAAGCGCACTTTAGGCCATCTCATTGTTGGGTTTTTACACAGTATATTACTCTATCTCCCTACTTTCCTTTCCCCTTTTTCTACTTTATCCTCCATATCATCTCAGTTGGATTTTAAAAACATACAAAATCTGATCCCCCTATTGCCTTTAGCATAAATTCTAAACTTCTTAGCAAGGAAGGCCAGGGCTAGCCTTGAAACAGCTATTGTTATCTGCATCTACATCTGCATCTGAAATTCCTCTCCTAGTCCATCTCCCTCTCTTCCTATAGACATAGGGGACAATAAAGTCATAACAAATCTTTGATCAATGAAAGACTTATTTTAGTGAACCTAAAAATATATATATATATATTTAAAATACCTCTCATTAATTTCCCATGGCCATTTCAACAAACAGCCCTGAACAAGAAAAACCTTTCACTTACAAGTGATGAAACAGCCTCAGAAACACAAAGTGACTTTTCAAAGTCTCCTAGCCCAGATATACACAGACTAAAGCAAGAAGCCATTATCTTCAAATCCCCAACCTAGAACAGAGGAGCCTTCAATACACACCAGGAACATACTTGAGGAAAACTCAACTTTCCCCCAGGCCAACTTCTATTTAGATGTCAAAGAACGTATACTCTGCATTAAAAAGTAATCTGGCCAATTGATTCTAATGTTTTCTGGCAAAGAAATCATATGAAGTAAATGTGTGATAGATTTTTTTTAAGATTTATTTATTTATGCATACAAGAACTGGGGTATGGCCAGAGACATGGGGGTAAAAGATTCACAAAAGACAGAGTGGGGAAAAGAACAGGCACATTGACTGAAACACACTGCTGAGGGGAGTAGTGGGTGAGGTAGGAGAGGTCTGTGGTGCCATTTGGGTGACCTCCCTGGCCAGCAATCGAACTCGTTCTGCAGAGGCCATGGATGCTTTATAGTGCAGTGCTTAACCCCTTGTGTCACCAGGGAGGCCCTGTGTGTTATAGATTTTTTAAGAACAATGAAAACACTTCAGGGTGGAAGATATGGGAGAGAGAGATACAAACAAAATGAGAATGAGTGGAAGATGTACATAAAACAGATGATCAAACATGGACTTAGAAAGCAATTTCTTTTCCTTTCTTACCATATAAGTTCTCTTCTTTCTTTTCACCAAGCAAAACTACATATATTTTTTTTTTTGCCTCTAGAATAAAGGTTATCAAACATTCAAATTTTACAACTGGTCATTTTTTAAAGAAAAACACTTAATATGAGGGCCTCCCTGGTGGCCCAGTGGGTTGAGTGCCGCACTGTGAAGCATCTGCGGCACAGCAGTGCGAGTTCGATCTCCGGCCAGGGAGAGAATCCACATGGTGCAGAAGATCTCTCCTGCCTTGTCCTCTGCTCCCCTCAGCAGTGTATTTCAGTCCACCTGCCTGCTCTGCTTCCCACTCTGTCTCTGTGAATCTTCTCACCTCCCACACCTCTGGCCTGTACCCCAGCTCTAAATGATAAATAAATAAATC
The DNA here is from genome assembly GCA_019455555.1 of Galemys pyrenaicus. Lineage (NCBI taxonomy): Eukaryota > Metazoa > Chordata > Mammalia > Eulipotyphla > Talpidae > Galemys > Galemys pyrenaicus. Next base: position 607,079 of record JAGFMF010011763.1, read on the forward strand.
TTAAAAAAAAAATCCCAAAACCACTTAATATGATGTGATCACATTTTATAAATGGAAGATCTCCTCTACATGCTTAATGTAACACAGTCTGTATAGTTCATACTAATGCAGAGTTCAAATTATCTCAAATCCTACTTTGTGACACTTTCTGCTCAGTAAGGCTACCCAAGAAATCAAAGATTTCTTGCTGTTTCTAAAGAATGATATATGGAGCAGGGTCGAGAATACAATAGATTTCTATGAATACACATTCTATCTCTAAAGTCTGTATCTTCATCTTTAAAGACAAGGCTAGAGATCTTTAGATCATTTTATCTCTACATTCTGTAACATTATAAACTCAAAAATAGTTCTGAGTATTATTAAGAAGAACATGCTGATAATTATGGGAAAAGGCAATGTTGAGTCAGATTATTATGGTAATGTGAAAAGGAAAAACCTAAAGTGGATTACTGTGATAAGAAAGGTGAGCAGAATATGTACTTCATTGTAAGTGAAAGGCCATATCTAAGCCACTTACTAATCTATATAAAGTACTTTATAAATATGTTTTAAATGTATTGCCTTGAATCAATTATAAAGACTCCTAGTGCCAGCTTTTATTCATATTCAAGATGTCAGAACTGTGGGTTTTTAAACAATCATTTTTCCTTTCTCAGAAGGTTACAAAAGCTTTAATGGCAAGGAAGTACTGCTGACACAAGAAACTATTATCACTTTGAAACTATCAGGGCCACCCTCCATTTGAGGAATACTTTAGGAAATCCTGAAGGAACTCAACAGTGAAAGTTTGTCTTTTTGGGAAACTGTAAATGTGACAGTACATTAGCACAAAAAACAAAGAGAATCATGGGGATATATAGTGTTAAATATGTGTGGTCATTTGCTGACTGAATAAGGATGGTAGAAAAAAGTTCTGCTAAGGACAAAGTTATGTTGCATTTAATCGCTTCATGGAAATTTTTCTACCACAAATTATCCATCTTCCTCACCTTCTGAAATAAAGTTCCTTGAATCTAAACAACCCTAAAATGCTGACTCGCCCATCACTGTTCACACAATTAATGTGTTCATCAGCATTCAGGGCAACACTGGGAGCAACTTAGATTTTAAGTATCTACTGCTTTTTCATTCTCTGGTCTGCTGGTCTACATACAGCTTATTAATTCTTTTTATAGTTGTAGTTTGTTTTCTTTCTCATAATTCAGGTTTTCAGGATCCTTTTTCCCTGAGGTGAGAATATGTACCTTCAAAGAACTTTTAATCCTTTAGGTTTGGTTATTTCTAATCTGATAGTAGTCCAAGGCAGAAAGATAAGAATGTTAGAATTGGGTGTGATAAACTCTAAGGAGAGGCTTTGAATTTTCTTTTAGAAACTAACACAATCAACTGGGGGGTTATAGGTAGGGTTTGTTTTTTATTTTAATCACTTAGAAGCCAATTTCTTTGTTCCAATATATATGGCCGGGTTAGTTGGGTTTCTGCTTAATTTTTAGTTATATGCTTATTCATATAAGCATTTAAAAGTATATTATTATGTTTTCTTGGTGGCAATATTCCTGAGTGCAGACAGGAGAGTTAGGGGAAGTCAGTCTCAGTGAATTGAGTGTTTATAATGAATGCAAATGAACTAGTTATCAGACAGTCTAGTTATCAGATAGTCAAACATTCTAAATGTCAGCTACTCTGAGAAGCCTTCCCTGCCCCTAAGCTGGAGTGGAGTTTCCTCCCCTCTATTCCCACATCTTTTTCTAACCTGGATCTTTACCTGTACTATATTTTATTATAATTGTCTGCTTATTTATAGGTCTCCATTTTCAGAACTCCTGGCCATGGACCAGAATGGATGTTTCAGTGTCAGATTCTACACCAGGGCAGGTGCTGAGTTATGGCTAGTTGGTTAATTAATCTGTCACTGGATCACAGACAAGCAGATGATTAGAGATAAGGAGAAGGAAGCAATAGCAAGCAGAGCAAGTAGGGAGGGAAGGAGGAGAGAAGATTATTAAAGTAATGTTCATATCCTGCTGAAAATGAAAAGTAAATATAAACAATGCTATGTAGAATGAAGTTAGTAGGAAAATAAAATGCAAAAAACTGGAGTGATGAGAAGGTGAAGGGGGTACGGGTATTTTCTGCACTTAGTTGGGTTGGTGAAAAGAGTATATAATAGGGATAAATTAGACCCATTAAAATGTGGAGAGAGCAGGGGGTTAATGCTGTCTCCAAAAAGGTGGCAGCACAGGACTCATTCTTTAATTAGTGTTTAACAGAGAAAAGAAAATTGGACAATTAGAAAAATAATGAAGACTCGGCAAAAACATTTAAAAAAAGCTCAGGAAAAAAATGAATATACATTAACCACAGGATTGGTACTGCAGTTTGCGACAGTGGGGTAATTGGCATGTTTGTTGAACACTCTCCTATGATTAGAAAAAGAAATCTTGTGGACCTGATAAAACTCTTTAACACAACGGTCGAATAAATCCATGTTTGGGACAGAAACACTTCACTTTCTTTTTATTCTCTGGACAAATAATCCTTAGTATTGTACCCAGTATCATCGTTCTCATCCAGGAGGATACTGGGAAAAGGAAGAAGGAAAGTCAAGGCTGGTAAAAATACTGCAGTGTGTCCACATACAGGTGGACAGAAAATGTGCATACACATGCACACACTGCTCAGACAAAGTGCATTTAAATGTCATTTTTCATGAACTACAGATATGAACAGAGCAGGGAATAATGATAATGGAGACGAACACAACTTTAAGAATGAAGTTTGGAATCTCAATTTCTCATCTGTAGAAAGGGAACAGCACAGCCAGTAGTGAGACTGTTTTGAGATATTGCATATAAAGTACCCAGCAGGTTGTCTGACCAATGACATGTTGTTCAATAAATGCTTATTTCTTCTCTTTTTTTTCTCAAAGGTCATAATAGGATAGCAGTGCTGATTAAATTTTCTTCTGGAGCATTTCTACACCACCAGAGGTAGTCATGGATGGCAAATTGGCTGTCATGTTGCTTAAAATATTCCAATTGTCTTCAGGACAGGGGCAGAGCTTTCTGGACACAGCAGGTCCTCCAATAATGACATTTCATTCAATGTTGTTTCTTAATAATGTTAACGAGAAAAAAGAAACCCTCCTGACTGACCAATGTTGAACCAAAGAACTTCATTATATGAGGTTTTGCTTAAAGTTGCAGTTTCCAAGAACTTTCTTATAACATTAAAATGACATCGTGGAATATCAGAAATGCTAAGGGTCATTTGAACCAGTGCCTGGGAAAGAAGTCAGGTGAACTCCTGGCGGAACTCCTTGTCCTCTGCTCAGAGAAAGAGGATCTGTTTAGATCTCATATATCTCCTAATTTCACTTTGGTTACACTTTTTCTATGAAAGTAAAGAGTCAACAGCCAGTTTTTCTTCTGATAGCAGACCTGTTTAGTGGAAACCTATTATACCACAGACAACCTATTTTTAACATTCTGAAGAGCTCACTGTCTTATGAAGGTCCGAAAGGAAATAAGTCTTCAACTTGTGGTTCCACAGACACAACCATGATAACTAAGATTGGTCAGGAAGGTTATTTAAGTCAGCATTTCATTTGTCCATGTTTTCCTTTACCTTCTCTTTAAAAATCACCTGCTCATTCACTCCTTTGTCCTTTCCAAGTGCAGCTTCTGCTGCTAGATAAATCTGGAAAACTATTTCTGAGCACATATTTATTAACAAATTATCCCCTTAGGCATATTTGTATGTCTTAAAAATATTCCAGATAGAGATGATTTTAGAAATGGTAGTTAAATTGCTCTATTAGCAAGGATGTTTCATGGAGCAGACAACCATGAAACCCTTTCAAATTCTTAGCACTAACTCTTGCAGAATCTTCATGGATCATCTCTCCAAGTTGTTGACCACATGACTAGATTTGACAGTGCCTTGAATTTTCCAAATTAAAAGTTTATCACTGTTCTTGTGAACTATGTAGTTTTAAAGGACAGATTCACTCAATGAAGAAAAAAAAAACTGATGTTGGATAAGAGAAATAAATCAGTAAACACAATAATGAGCAATGACATCATAGGCAATAAGCCTCATGGATATAGTCAACATAAATCCTCTTCCAAGCACTTTGGGACAGGGTCATAAAATTAGTGAATTCAACGATGAAAGATGTTTCATATTTCAACTTTAGGAGCAAATATTTTGCTCAGTCTTGTAGCATTTCACTTGCAAATTTGGTTAAAAAGAGTTTTGATTGGTTAAAAGCAGTTTCACACATTGAAATTTGAAAACATAAAATTGAGAAAAATCATATTAAATGACAATCTCATAAAGAGAGGTAAAAATTATGGAATATTAAGTAAATGTTATGTCTGACCAACAAAGACATACTTTCCAGATAATAATATGCCTATATTTCATTAGCACTCAGCTTTCGCTTATTTTACTTATTTAGTTTCATTGATACTAATTTCTTTTACCTCCTCATAGGTTATTGTCCAGACTTTAATCAGTTTGAAAGCCACCCCCTTCCTGAAGCCCCCATCTTCCTATAAATCTGAAAGAACAAAGACCTCAAGCAAGGGTATGAGAATACAGCCATGATGTAAGTGGCGATCTCACTTCCTGAGGTGCCGGAGATGTTCTGGTGTCGTGCTTGAATTTTAACAACAGCATTTTTATCCTGGACTCACCACAAGCTTCCCTTTCATTAACTTGTTTTTACATAGTTTCATCCATTTGTATAAGTGGTGATAAGAAGGCAGAACAATTATTACCAGAAATACCTGTGTGATAGAAAATATTACCCTCTCTGCATGTTTTCTTTTAGTGTAAAATCTGCTAGAATTCAGAGTGAGTAACGCCACAGTCATCCACATTCACCAGGTAGGACACAAGTGAGAGCAACATGACTGAAAATCCAATCACATTGTAGATATTAATTTCCTTCTGGATCTAGACCAAGTAATATAGCCTTTAGTTACCTCCAGACTAGGACAGGTCCAGACTATGCCTAACTAAACAAAATGGTGGTGCATGCTTGGTTTACAAAAGAAACCATGCATTCTAGCTTCTGATCCAGACACTAAGACTCCCTCAGGTATGATAATCCCATTTCAGAGTGAGAGACTACAGGTGCAGTGATTGCACCAAGAAAGACTGATGAAAACACAAAGAGTCAGGCAGTGGTGTTTCAATAGCACACATATGCTGATAAGATGAAGTTTGGGCAACAAATGATGAATGTTCTGAAGAATAGTCAGTTGTGATGGGAAAGCATCAGTTTTGGAGACAGATGAGGAACAAATTTCTTGTTGCATCATAACCACCTATATGATTTAGGTCAAATTACTGAATGTTTTCAGGCTCAATTTTTGTTTTCTAATATGGTAATCATAATATCTACCTTACAATGGGACTGGAATCATTCAAGTAGTGCCAGATGATTTCTGGGTATGTAAATATTGACTGAAAAAAATACTGGGATAAGAGAGAAAGAAGAAATGCATTACGAGCCAGACAGATAATCTGTTCATTTAATCATTTCAACATAAAGTGTACAAACTATAGGTGATGCAACTTGCTAAGACTTGCTTATCATAGTAATAAGCAATTAATCCCTTCATACTTACTATAATTTGAGAATCCATTAAGCAAAAAACACACATATAATGAAACACCATATAATGAAACAAACACCAAATAATAACTAATTACAGGATGAACTAAGTGCTCTGAATAGAAACAATGTAGAGAAAATAGTAGAGTGTAACAAGGAAATAATAGAGACCTGAAAAAGGAATAGGCATTAACTCTTAGAATTTATAATGAAGAGGAACTTCAGAGGCAGGAAATAATGTGTGCAAAGATCTATAGCAATAAAAACTCCCTTGAATATGTGGATTGAAAGCAGTCAGGGAGTAAGAGACACAATGACTAGGAAGAATGAGGCACAGGCAAAAGCTGCAGCATCTTAAAGATCACTTAAAGACACTAGGAAGCCATTGAAATGGTTTTGAGCAAAGAAGCCAAATGATCCAATTTACTTTTTAAAATAATTTTTCCAGAAGCTAAAGAATGCATCTGGGTGAAAAAGAGAAAGCAGGGAGAGTTGATTGTAGGAGTTCAGAGAGATAATGGTGACTTGGACTGAGGTGATGACAAGTGGCTTCTAAGAAGTTTGAGAAGGAGTGAACAAGTTTGAGAAGCTGTTCAAGAAGTTGGGTGAAACTTCAACAGGAAACTAAACATCAGGCAATAAAAAAAGAAAGCAAAGTAAGAGACGGTAGGCACTGGGGTTGGAAAACTGGCAGGAGTCACAGCTGAGTTAGTGTGATGAAGAGCAAAGGAGAGTTCTGTATTCTACTAAATCTGTGTAGTGAAAAGAGCAAAATAATGCCTTAGTTGTCAAATGCAAGTTCCTGTGATTGGATATACGTGGGACATAATTATGGGTAGTTACTGGAGTAGAGGCACAGAGTCAGAAGAAATGGTGTGACTTATTCTACATTGAAGAGTCTAAAAGGAATATCCTCATTTTCTTTCTGAAATGAAGGCATTCACTAAAGTTCCTATAACTTAGGAATAGGATTTAGATACTAGAAAGAGTTCAACCAGGAAGTGAAAGCTATAAACTCAATTTCTGGATATCATAGGACCCCAAGGCAAACCTGAAGGCACATTATTATATTTTATTAACTTAATCTACGTGTACATGCAAAATCAGATGAAACATGCCATATTTTATATTCATGGATATAATTTCAGTATCCTACCCCCGCACATAAATAACATATCTATTAATATAAAACATAATGGTGTTCTTTCATCCACCATTTATTTATTTATTTTCAAAGATTTATTTATTTATTTATGCATACAAGCTCTGGGGTACAGGCCAGAGGTGTGGGGGGGTGGGGTGAGAGGATTCACCACAGAGAGTGGAGAGCAGAACAGGCAGATCAACTGAAGTATGCTGCTGAGGGGAGCACAGCAGGAGAGGTCTGCTACGCCATGTGGGTCCCCCACCTGGCCGGCAGCAGGGATTGAACTCCTGCTGCAGTGGCTGCGGTTAGCTTCATAGTGTGTTGCTTAACCCAGTGCGCCACCAGGGAGGCCCCATTCACCATTTATAATGATAAACATTCACATTCCCAAGACCATAGAGAGTGCTGGGTATTCAAATGTCCAGACCTTGCCTTCTACACAGTATCAAGGTGACTTGTGATCTGCACTTGCAATGCAATGCTACTTCTAAGCAACTAGCAAAATAATGAGAAATATATTTCATGCCTCTGTACTAAGAATGGGGAAAAGAGAAACACCTAGGTTTCCTTGCTTGTTTGCTTATTTTCAGAAGCAAAGAATTTCTTCTTATCCATTTCATACCTCTTATGTTTTAAATCATATTGTGTTCTGAGAGAGATGTTCTGATTTTCCACTAAGAGCTTAAATGGACCATTACACTTGGTTATCTCTAGACGTCACTAATGGTCTATCTAAGACTATAAACTCTGACTTGAGTTGTCAGAATAAACAGATTTCATCCTTTTTCAAATGGAGTCTTTATGTTTATCTTTCAAATCTGTTAAATCAAGATTCCATACCTAAATATCACATAGATATATTTTATGCAGTTAGATTTATTTTTCCTAAGGCATGAAAGTTATATTTAAAATGCTAGCATTTTTCTTAAAAAGTTCTACGTGGTATACTTTTCTTCAAATAGGCAACAGATTTGTCAGTCTGTAAAGATACTTAAAGCCCAACTGCAGTGGAGAAAAGAAGGCAATACCAAATTCAATATGGAGACTATAAAACCAGGAGAATATCTATACATCGGAAAGCTATTGTCAAGAACAATCAATTGTTCCATTACATTACTGAGTTCAGCAAACATTTACAGAGAGTCTGTAGTAAGTATGCCAGTTATTCCAAGGAATACAAATTAATAAAACCCCTGATCTCATGGAAGTTAAAATATAAAAAGCAAGTAAAATATAGATTACATTCATTAAAACCATCACTGGATACCAGAAAAGAAAAAAAGCTTAAATTCATGTTTGAATTTGGATATAGTTTGCCTTTCAAAATCATGATCTGGAGTTAAATACCCTATGCAGGGGCCTCCTTGGTGGCTCACGGGCTAAAGTCTCAGCACTAACAAGCATTTGCCATCCACTGAGGCCTGAGTTTGATCTCTAGCCAGGAAGCTTACCCACATGGCACAGTAGACCACTCCTGTCTCGCTCGCTGCAACCCCTAACAGTGTTTTTCAGTCAATCTGCCTGTCCTGCTCCCCACTCTGTCACTGGTGAATCCTCTCACCACCACCCCCATACCTCTAGTCTACACCCCAGTTCTTGTATGTATAAAGAAATAAAAATGAATCTTTAAAAAAAACCCATTCACACACACACACACAAATCCTGACACCTCAACAATAAGCCTATATAATAACTAATATTAATAAAAAGTATATACATAATCTATGAGATGAATCAATTATATATTGATCTATGGGATTAATCTATGAAGTATATGTTAATCTATATATCTGCCTATTAATCTATAGAATTTTTCTCCAAATAAGAAAACATGACCTGTCATCTCAATAGTAGGAACAAAATTTCAATTCAAGAATTTCCTAATTTTTTTTTTAACCACATGCAGATATATCTACCTGGCTCTGGTTTTTAGCTACAACATAAACATATACAGATAGTCAGGCCCAGGACCTCCCATCATGCTCCACCTTCCCACCACCTGCATACCTTAGTGTAAAAAAGAAATATAATTTTAAAATGTAACTTTCAATTAAGTTATGCTAAATGAATCTCCAATTAAGTCTACTTTTAAGCGTTGCTAAACTTAGCATGTGTGCTATAAGAACAAAAAGCTCAACTTAATTTCTTTCTCTATAAAATCAGTGCTATTCCATGCTAGTCAGCCACGGTGCCAATGCTCCATGGGCATGATGATGCAAGGCCTCATGAGTTTCAGCATGTGCAGGGAGTACATGTAGATGTATGCCATCTTTAATCATTTAGTATGTTGACTTATACTTACCACATGAGTAGTCTTGTCTTAACAGCGGTAAATACAGCTACAAAGCAGTGAGGAATGGCAATTGGCTGAGGGCGCTAATTACACTGACTTGAATTAAAATTGCTAAACAGCAAATGAGATTACCAGCCTAAAGATAACCTTAATTTAAATGCAAGGCTGTATTTATCTCATCTACAGTGTAATTTTCTAGGGATATAGAAAAATACAATTTTAATGGAAATCTATTGTTTAAAAATATAATTAAAGTCCTTAGTTCCTTCCTCTGTCCCCCTTCTTTGACTTTGTTTTACAGGCAAGATGTGCAGACTGATTTAGAGGTCAAAATGAACACATTCAGTTCGTCTCCTCATGGCCAGACATTACTTTGAGTACCATCTTCATTTTTAATGATTAAAACCTGGCAATGGGACAAGTAAATGCCAAAGGAGTGAGGGGTTAGAAAAGAAAAGGAAAAATGATCTTTTCCAATCTCAAAAGTTATGAGGAATCTTACAAATGCTAAGAACTCAACTCTACAGGAGAACAAGTAATTTTTCTAAGAACACAAAACAAGAAGACAGTACTAACCAGTGGGGGAAGCTGGTCTGGTATTGAGAACCAGATAATCTGTTTGAACCCTCTCTTTTCACTACTAATATGGCAGGCTATTTATTATCTTTGAGATTCAATTTTTGCATTTGTATTATTATGATGGAAAGAATTCTGACTTCATAGGTCAGTGAGAATACACACGTGTCTGATTTATATGGTGCTCAGTGAGAGATATCTTTTATTACTAGAGATTTCCCAATGCCAAAATCCAAATGTTCAGATTCCCAGCCCAAGTTTGCTTCTATTGCACTTCTTTTCTGTTCTTCATGACTATACATGTTGTCATGACTTATACCAGATACTCAGTGTACATGTAAATGGAACAGCATGGGATAAATGAATAAATGATACTTTTAAATTAATATTTCTTAGTGGTTTATATGAACCAAAACGCTATTTGGTAATTATAAATGTGATATTATTATTAAGCACTAAGACTTATATGGTAGAGGTCGAGAAGTTTTGTTTGTGAACACTACAAAAAACCCCAAAGATTAATCACTGAGAATTTAGGAGCAAATAGTAATTTCAAGATGGAGCTCCTCCTTATTGATTGAATACTGTTTAAAAAATATTTATTTATTTATGCATACAAGAACTGGGGTATAGGCCAGAGGTATGGGGGTGGGGTGAGAAGATTCACCAGAGACAGAATGGGGAACAGAGCAGGTAGGTTGACTGAAATACACTGCAGAGGGGAGCAGCAGGTAAGACAGGAGAGGTCTGCTGAGCTATGTGGGTCACCTCCCTGGCTGGGGATTGAACTCATGCTGCAGTGGCTGTGGACAGCTTTGTAGTGCTGTGCCTCGACTTTTGGTGCCACCAGGGCGACCCTGATGAATACATTTTATTCATATATAATGATGAATATACAGGAGCATACATACCTGTGTACCCTTTACACACATATAAAACTGCATATACACCCCTTTACATATACACATTCATGGTATTTTAATCATTCCCATCGTGTTGGACTGAATAAACAGATGACTAAACACCTAAAGGTACTTGCCAATCATATTTCTGAGAATAACAAATAAGAGGTAGAATTATAGAAAAGTTTTAAACACGAGCTAATTTGACAGTGGGGAAATAAATAACAAAGGAAAGGCAGGAGGAAAAGAAGAAGAAAAGAAAACAGAAAAGACTTAAATCATAATTATCAATCAATAATAGGTTCTTCTTTACAGACAAAAATAAGGTGCCTTGGTTAAAATAAGGACTGAGGTAGTGCGGAAACTCCCTTGAATTAAAAGAAAGGAGTCCTAGGTTCTAATTTCAGCCTTGCTAGTAATTAGTTGTATGGCCTTTGGTAGACATTTAAAATTTATGATACTTATATGTAAAATGAGAAAATTTCCACATCTGTGTGAAAATTAGATCACAATTACCTGCAAAGTACCTTTTGAGATTCCATAATTCATGAAAATCATGAGCAATGGAGATAAATTCCTTTTGAAGATGAGAAATCCCATGTTATAAATGCACAAATTTAGGGAAGATTAACTAATCAAATTGACTTCAGAATATTTCACAAGGTCCTAATATTCTGAATAGCTCTACTCTCCTGAAGCGGTCTTAACTAGTCAATTAGTAGGTTTTCCTTGAGCCTTATACCTAGTCCTAGAGGGTCAAAGAAAGGCAACAGAAATGGAAGAAAAACAATCACTTCCTGATATGAGTTGAACTGTGTCCCTCACTAGGACTTGCAGGGACCATATTTCACCTTTCCATAGCACCATTTCTGGCACACACAGTAACTGCTGAATAAGTGTTTGGGAAATGAAAGTTACTACATCCAGAAATTTAGTCACTAAGACAGAAAGGATCTAATTAGTGCTGGGATGTATTGGAATATTGATGTAAAATATGAGTTAAATCTTATCAAATTTATTTTTCTTAAACCAGTACCTATTTTCTACCTTTCTCTTTTATGAATTTGTCTTCTCTTTAAAAATGCTGGCAATGTGCATATTTCCTCAGACAAGAACAGCACAATAGTGTTCATCCCTGGCACAGTCTCTAACACCATTTAACATCTTGGATGGAGTAAGTGATGACTACTAAAATGAGTTTTCACTAAAGGAAATGTCAAGGCCACTACACATTTAATGATCCAGTGGTCAATACACCAGAACAGTTGCAGCCTATATTAAAATAGTTGGGACAACATCCATTTCAAGTCATGGAAATTAGCTTCCTCCTCTATCTCTTCCCTGGTCAGTTCATATACATAAGCACCATTGATGGCAACGATTTAATAACCATATTTCTTGGAGATGTACATTTCTCTTGAAAAAGGAATTTCTATAACTTTGAAATTAAAGAATCATAATAGATAGCATTCTAAAGAAATACATTCCACAAAACAGTCAGAGTTGCTCTCATTTAGGCCAGAGTTCATAGTACCTGGATATTGTTTTGCCACTGAGCTTACCAGTTAAACTAGGGATCAAATGGTAACTGACTCCCTGTGACTAGACCTTAAACACATTAGTGCAGAGATTTTTTTTTCCCCCATGGAGTTCCCCATTCATGATTCCTCTGCCCTCAAAGTCTTAAGTATATGCTTTTGTAAAAGGGTGTGCTCCCATTATAGCATCTTCTGATTAATAAATAAAAGAAAAAGTCCTCCTGATTTAGCTAGTGTTAGTAGCAATGCTCTTTTACTATTTAACATCATACTTCCAACTGGAAATTCTGACCAGTAAAACTTTCTTTAATATTTGAGTCCCATTTTGGGTCATCTCGAGTTTGATTTGTGATGAACTATACCAAAGACCCCAGAATAGGTCCAGGAGCCTATAGATCTAGAGTCTGTATGATCTATGCTAATTTATTTTTTCTCCTCAAATCCTAAGTTGTGCCTCTAGGAAAAGGAGAGGCAGGGATGACTTGCTACTAAATGTTTTTAAATTCTAACACTGGCTCTGGATGGTAATCCTTGATGATTATTGCTAAAGTCTAAGGATCTTGTATAGGGTATAGGTATGTGAAAGAGAATACAAAATTTCAATACATCAGGAAGAAATCAAAGATCTGACTCAGGTTTCTCTTATAACCAGTGTAGATATAGTTTTGGAAGTGGAGGCTGATAATTCAACTGATCCCAGCTGATCACAGCAGAGAAGAGGTTCTCAGTATTGGTAGGAATATCTGACCAGACCCAGTAGGTCACATTAGGTTACAAAGAGTTTTTTTCTAGTTAGTGCCTAAGCTAGATAGGTTCATTGCCCTCTCTCCTCCAAGGATAGCCATATTCTACAACCTGAAACTGTGGATATGTCACCTGATACGACAAAGAGGATTTACTGATGTAAGTGAAGACTGAGACTGGGAGATGACATGAATTAGCCAAATGGGTCAAATCTGAATCACATGAATCCTTCTCATTTAAACAGAATAAAAGAGATAACACCATGAAAAAATTGGCCATCTTTGTTGTCTCTGAAGATGGAGAAAGGGAGCCAAGAATAAGGGTGGTCTCATGGAGTGGAAAAAGGCAAGGAAATAGATTCTCTCCTAGAGACTCAGAAGCCTGCCAATACTTCAGTTTTGTCCAAATAAGACTACTTTGGACATCTAAGCTTCAGAAATGAAATATAATAATTTGTATTGCTTTGTATCATTGTTTATGGCAATTTGTTACAGAAGCAATGGCGTATTAATACAGTGTACTGACTAAAAGTGGCCATGGAAACACAAGTCCAGTCTTAGAATACTATCAGAAAGTGAGTGGAGATTTTATTTTACTCGCAAATCTCATTTTTCAACTTTTCTTCTGTGCACATCAACATATTCTACATAAAAACGTTCAGATGTAGGATAGGACCTAAAATATTCTCACTAGGTTGTCAGTGACTAAGGATAGCTTCAAATATGTGATTTGTATTTTACCATGGCTCTAAGTCTTGGGATAAGTGATTAATTTCTAAGCTTTTGTCTCCAAAGAGCAACCAATCACATAAGGAGTGGAGACAGGGATTCTTTTGAGGATTTTGAAAGTATTTCCTAAGGCCAGGTACAAACTCTAAACCTAGACAGCCTGTAAGCTTTTGTAAATTTGTCCTCTTGAGAGAATACTCTGTCCAACCTTAATACTTTTTAATACATTACATTTGTCAATGAAAACGTAGGGAAAGATAAAAATAAAAATACATTATTGGTAATAGTGTGGAGAAGGGAAAAAAAAGAATGAAAATGAAGGGAAAGGAAAAGGCATTTTTTTTTTTTTTTTTTTTTTGGTACTGAAATCTCTCAAGGATGTAGGCATTCAAGGTTTTAAAAAGGAAAGGCATCTGTGGTAACCATAAGCATCATCTTCTCTATCATCCCTACCATCTGCCTCCTTCTCTGTTCTTTCTCTGTGAATGCTGTCTTCTCCTTCTGCTTTTCAGCCTTATGCACTGTCCCTTGCCTTGAAAAGTTTATTGGTAGCCAGAGGCCTTATTTAATTCCATTACAGCTTTCGGATCCTTGGGTTGGACCACATAACACTTATAAATACCAAAATGTTTTCTGTAAGACAAAAGGGAAAGTCCCCATTTAGAAAAGCCCTCCATTTCCATGTTAAGTACAGATGAGCAACATTCATAGTTGATTTATACACCAAAGCAGAAGTCTGTGACAGCACTTTTGTTATACGGTGTGAATAAAACTTAACAAATTACTATTTAGTCGACTATCTCCTACTGTGTACTATTTTTCATTGCCATATCTTTCTTCACCTCCCTCCTCCTACATTATAAATTAGCACCATTTCCTGGCACTTTTCAGACACAACAGATGTAGTGCTATCAACATTCTGATATTGCTGAAGTCACCACGAGCTCCAGGCATACTGTTCATACTGTTTGCTGCCAGCAATATGAAGTTTTTATTATAAAATTATCTTTTTCATAATGTACTGGACCATCATATGTAGGTATGTATGTATATCTTTATGCATGCGTCTATATACACACTTATCCATATACATATACACACTTATACATATATTATAGAGAGAGTGACAGAAATATAGACATATGCATGCTACAATACCAATTGCTTAATGGTGCATGAAATAAAATGAGCAAATACCTGTTCACCTTCAAAAATCATTTGTGGATAAATAACTTTCAACTAGCTGTAGCAATCACCATAATTTATTAAAGCTTTTAATACCATATTCAGCAAGAGTTCTAGATGCCACAACCACCCATAGATTGATACTACAGTAATATTTCTACCAAGAACCATGCTTTTCCAGATTTCAGGTAGCCTTTTTTGTAAGATTCACTGTATCGTCATGCATCATATTTTGCTAAAAGGGTGGTTAATGCGATAGAAGGAGCCAAGAGAAAATCATCATAGGCATGTTGACAGACACACACACACACACACACACAGATTAAACCTAAAAAGAAGCAAGTTCAGCATTATAAATTATATAACTCCTCTCCCTGGCCCTCAGTGACATGTTAAATATTTTTCACAAGTGGCAGAAAGTGAGAAAATAAATAGTTTCCAGGCTGAAATACAAAAGAACATTCATAATGCATTCAGACATGTAACTAAAACGTAATAATAATAATGCCCCACTCTCCATTCTATGACATTCTAGTCAACCCACCAATCACCAAAACACACTTAGAAAGTTGCATGAAACATCAGGTATTCCTGTACAGGAGAGAGATATGCAGATACCCAGGGATAGATCACAATGTCAAGGCCTCTGACTGAGAAGAACAGAGCACAGACTTGGTCAGCCTGATGAGCCATTTACCATATTAAGGGTGAACACAAGAAAATAAACAGTAACATAACCCTGCCATACATGAAGGACTGTAGCGTAGTATAAGGTGAATTTTAAAGGAGGACATGGACACAGAGCAAAAACATCGAGTCAAAATATTTCCAGCATTAGTTAATGTTGTTTTGAACACTTTCCTTTCCAGAGTAAAGGAGATACTGGCAACTTTTCAACTCCTACAGAGATGAGGGAGTGCCAAGGGACAGGAGGAGCAGAATTGGCCAGCCTGGCTTGCTCATCACAAAGGCTGAAAGGAGCCCACTAGGGACTGAGAAGCTTCATGGTTGGTACACAGCAGTTCCTATAAAAGGGTCCAATACCGAGTCACACACTGCTTCTCATTTACATAGCTTATGTTGCAAGTAGCTGGTGCAGAAAACGGTACAATCAAAGTCAAAACAGTGAAGGCATCAACAAAGGTTTGACAATTTCATAAGGTGAAGAGAACCTCAGAGCTTCAGGAGCTCTGCTCTGGCTCTTGTTCTGCAGATGATGCCGGGCAACTTTCTAACACTCAGTTACATCATGGGTCACAATGTTGGGCCATCATTCTCCACAAGTTTTGAGAAGGACAGTTTAAAATGCCACCTTCAACATTAAGATTCAGTGTTCAAATAGGACTAAGAAACACAACTACGATAGCCCTTGCCCTCCTTCCTTCCCGTGGAAAGGTTAATAAAGCAACAAGCACAGTCTCTTGAACAGTCCTGTGGAAGACTGGATCTAACCCTGAGATGTCCCCACCTTTTCTGATCATCAAACTTGCATCACATTACTACCTGTGTTAGCTTCAGAAATATCTCACAATAATGTGTACGCTCTCGTGCAGTCATCCCCTTGAGTATGGGCTGGACACAGTGATTGGTTTCTAATGAATAGAATATGGCAAAGGTGAACAGGATGTCACTTCCAAGATTGGATTATAAACCGTGTGACTTCCAACTTCTCAGCACTCTCTCTTGTTTCCTGACATGGCCAGCCTGATGAGCCATGTACTATACTGGGAACTAACCTATGGAACAGATTTGGCAAGGACTTGAGGCTGGTGGCCTGTGGCCAACAACCAGCAAAGGATTAAATCCTGCCAAGAATTGCATGAATAAATTTGGAAACTGATATCACCTAGCCCCCTCCTAACCCCTCCTCCAAGCCTTAAGATGACTAACCTGGGTTAACACCTTGATTATGACTTTTTTTTTTTTTTAAGACTTATCTGCATAGAAGAGCTGGAGTACAGGTCAGAGTCGCTGGAGGTGAGAGGATTCACCAGAGACAGAGTAGGGAGCAGAACAGGCAGATCGACTGAAATACATTGCTGAAGGGAGCAGCAGGCGAGGCAGGAGAGGTCTGCTGCACCATGTGGGTCAGCTACCTGCCTGGGAATTGAACTTGCTCTTCTGTGCCATGGATGCTTCACAATGTGGCACTCAATAACACTGCACCACCAGGGAGGCCTCTTGGTTATACATTTTTGAAGAACTTCAGTCATTTTATTCAGCTAATTCCTGACTCCAAGAAACTTTGAGAAAGTAAATATCATTTTAAATGCTTAAGTTTTAGAGTAATTTTTTTAATCAATTAGCAGTTATAATACAATAGCATAAAGAACTAATCTATGGAAAGCTCACTTTGGAAAGTGCTGGTGGGATTTTTAAGACCGTTTTGACATATCTTTTAAATGTATGAAAAAAAGGAAATCGCTGAAAAACAAATTCTCCTAATCATAATAATGAAAAGAATATCATGATAGTGAAAAAAAAATGTAGACACCTTTCACTGATATTAACTCTACTGTCACTAAGAGGACTAACCTGAGATACAAATTTTTACTGTCAATGAGAAAGACAGGCATCCATTTTCAACTTCATGGGGTTTCAACTTCAAGTACCCATGGGGGTGCTCTTTTCAAAGGAAAATTCTATCCATTAAGGCAGGTCCTCAAAAGATACTTTCTTATCCACACATTTACAGACCTGTTTCAGTCTCAGTACAAAATCTACAGCATTAAATTTATATTTCATTAAGAATGTTGTTGTTTCTAATAGGCCCGTGATTCAAGCAAGCCTTACAAATCATCAGAACCAATCTACCACTAGGAAACTATGATTTCATATTTTATGCTTTCACCAGTGTTAAAAAAAAATGTTAAAAAGCCTTTGAAGCACTGAGAATGTGGATGGGAGATAATACATGCATAATGTTAGTATTATCATCATTATCTCTTTATTGCACTTAATGAATATATAAATGTATAAACAAAAATAAATATGCATCTGTCTGTCAATGACACACTAAAATTAATGAGGCTGATTTTCTAATAAATATCCAGAATGTACAAATGCAGATGAGCGATGAGCAGTCTCCTTCAAAGAAATTACACTGAAGGACTCTCCACTCTTTTTTTTCATGAATCTGTCACCACTAAATGTTTTCTTTACATAATTTCCTTTTGCATTTTTTTAAATAACCTTTTTTGAGACTATTGTTATTATTAAACTCTCCAATAGTAAAATCCAATTTTATTATCCATCTCATTCAATATAATTTGCTTTCAATGAGTTTTGGTTGTTTCCAGAAATAAGGCACATTGAGGTGATTATGCTAATTGAAGTATGTCAGAAAGTAAAAGAGAGATATGGGATGGTTTCACTTATCTGTGGAATATAAATAACTAAAAATATATATATACTGTCAAAGCACAGCAAAAACAACTCGCAGACTCTGAAAAATATATGGGTGATCAGAGGGAATTCAGGAGGTTAAGGGAAGCAGAAAGAGAAGGGAAGAGATAGTACATTGGCCAGGGAATTTTGGCAGAGACTGAAGTATGTTCATGTTATAGAGGAGTAAAAATATAACCTTAAATATATACAGGTATGTAAACAAATGACAAACAAATTTTAAAAAAAGAAAACATTTGTTAACATAAAGAAAAAAATTAAAATATCAATATAAACATAATCTTTATGTTATTAAGAAAGTAACAAAAATAAGTCACAAGTTCATTTGAACCGATGGTTTGTTATGATCACAGATCTTCCCAAAGGTGTCCATGCAATAATTATGCACACACACATACAACACACCCTTCCATCTCTTATTTTTTAATTGCAAGGTTAATCTAAAGCAAATATATTAAAGTAGTATTGATACTGGTCCTCCCTGGTGATGCAAGGGGTTGAGCGTCACACTGTGGAGCTTCTGCAGTCACTGCAGCCTGAGGTCAATCTCCAGCCAGGGAGAGAACCCACATGGCACAGCAGACCCCTCCTGCCTCACCCACTGCTCCCCTCAGCAGTGCATTTCAGTCGATCTAACTGTTCTGCTTCCCAATCTGTCTCTGGTGACTCCTTTCATCCCTCCACACCCTGCCTCTGACCAGTACACCAGCTCTTGTATGGATAAATAATTAAAGTCTTTTTTAAAAATGTAGTATTGATGCTTGCAAAGTTAAGCAAAGTAAAACATTATACAACAATCATATTCTCTTCTATCAATTTCTTTACTGATGTAAATGCATAGGGAGTTACAGCCATAAATTCTTTTGCATGTGAATGATAATATACAATGCGTTTTGGCAGATTAAATATTACCAACAGCATCAGGCTGCAGTAAGCAACGAAGAATATTCATTGCAGTAAATTAAACTTACTTGTCTGAACAGCATTGAACAGAAGGTACACTTTCCAATTTACCTTCTATCAAAGGACAGTAAGGGCCATTAAAAGAAAATGGCATCCATAGAAACATGAAGTTATTAGAGAGGAAAATTAGGTAAAGATTTTTTTTTACACAGTATTTTTATGGTTTTGATTTGCTTGCTTTTCATTTGCCAACAAACCAAACACTGAAACAAAAAAAGTGACTACGACTGGAGGGAAGAGATGGGTGATGGTTCTGCCATTGTAAAGGAAGATGAGGCACGCGATCAGAAAAGAAGACCTAGTTCTGGCATGTATTTGCTTCTCTTTTTTGGATCTTGGCTACCATATCTATAACATGAGAAAGTTCCAGTCATTCTAATCAAGATTAGTATTACCCCTCTGTTGACAAGTGGAAGAGTGTCTAAATGAAGGGGTGATGAGCTTAGTATTGTTGGATGAACAGTGTCTGGGAACATCTGCTGGCATTTAGTCACATCATCCTAGCGGATTCACATTCCCAGTGCCTGGCTTACCATTCAGGTTGTATTCTGTGTAAAAGTACACAGTGGAATTAGGAAAGGCTTCAGCAGTGGAGTCAGAAATGAGAAACATTTTGTCTTCTATGCAAAAAATGACCCCTCCAAAAGGCCAATCATCTCTGTTTAAAAAAACAAACAAACAACAACAAAAAACAATCCATGATATTCTAAGATACTCTTTAATGTAACATTCAGTGGTTCTGGACATCTCATCATTGGGTCAAAGCCTTGCCTTTGCTAATCCTAGGAGAGGTCACACACACACACACACACACACACACACACACACACACACACACACCCCTTGTATTGTGCAACATACCAAATCTCTTGCCCTCCTTAGGGATTTTTACTTGTTTTTCTTTCTCAGCACTCACTGCCTCCACCTTCATGGCAAGTTAACTCACTCTTGCCATAAAAGTGCAACCCACTTTGAAAGTTAACAGAGGCCAACACAGCAGAGCTGCAAGGTGTCCAGAGCCACAAAATAAAGAAGATACATGTCAACCACTTTCCATTGGTTCAGTCACCTTGACTCTGAAGACAACCCAAATATGCTTGAAAGAGGACTAGCCAGAGAAGCAAGCTGGAACTCGGTACCATGGTCAAATTCCCCCAAACACTGATCAGCCATGAAGAAGACAGGTCACAATAATACATGTGTGTTCATTGTGGATGTCAAGGACAACAAGACCCAGATCAAATGGGTTTTGAAGAAGTTCTCTGATATTGATGTTGCCAAAGGTAACAGCCTGATCAGAACTGACAGAAGATGACATGTGTTTGGCCGGCTCCTGACTACGTTCTTTGCTTGTTGATAATAAAGCTGGGATCATCTAAACCAAGTGTAACTGGCTAATTTTAAAAACAGTTTTTTTTACAATGAGCAAAAAAAAAGATCAGCCCAAATACACCTCCTCAGGAAGGCCTTTACTTCACTCAACTCTTTCCTCCCAGTTATCTAATTGTTATTTCCTATCACTCTTCCCTATTATAATTTATTCATTGAAGTTATTGTGATCTGCTCTTTTCTCATGTATGTGTTCATAAGTTTCATTTCCTTTCTTATAAGAATGATCCATGACTAGGGATTTTGCCTGTTTTGTTCAGCTCTGTAAGCACAATTTCAAATACAATGATAAACACATGAAATTACTAAAATATATATTTGTTGAAGGATGGGTGAGTGAAATTAAGCAAGTCTTTTTAGCACATGAGTTCCAATATTTAGATTCACTAATTTGCCTAAATGAAATGCACCAAACTAAGTACTGGGGATCTAATAGTAAGAAAAAAAATTATGTGTATCTTACCCCAGTCAATCTTACAGACACAGTCAAATAAACTAATAAATATAATATCTAGGTGAAAATTGCTGTCAGGTAGAAGCCATGTCCAAGGTGACATGGAGACTGACTACTGGAACTTGAATGAGATAGAGTGATCAGGGTACGATTGAGATGGGATCCAAAGAAATACAAGGCACAAGGAGCAGTAAAGACAAAGACCTATATCTTCAAAGAGTGGGTTGAGACCTGGAAAATAAAAAAACAACACAGGGTATATAATGCAGAGAGGGTAAGGGAAAGCTAGTGATGAAGTCAGACTTGAGAGAGAAAGGAACCAGACTGTGCAGGACTCTGAAAGTCACATGAAGGAGTTTTTAATAAAAGGGCAATGGGAAGGCATTCACAAATTTTAAGTACTGAGGATGAACGGAGCGCGAGTGTGCTATGTGATGTAATCAGAATTGTATTAGGAAAGTGGCCAGAATGCCTGCTAATAGAGTAGTTGGGAGGTTGTTATAGAGATCTAGGTTACACAGGGCTGGCAATTAAAGAGCATTGATGGGTGGCCTAGGATTGTGTGGATTAATTTACTTATGGCACATATGGTTCAGAGTTCCAGGAAGACAATTCAGAGGAAAGGGTCCCACCTTATGAAGGAGAAGCATGAACCCCTAAAAGGCATTGACTCTTATGTAATAAAGATTAGGAGAGGCGGGCACATCATCACCAATTTACAGTTTTGACAATTTCCTTCTTCAAAAATCAAACTCTCTCTTCCAAAACGAAAATCACAAGATAAACTAGGTAAAAAAAAAAAAAAAATTAGTGACTGTGGGGATTAAATAAGGCTGGGAGACTAAGTCCTTACAAATTTGTTAAGGAACAATAAATTCCACACTTTTCATTTCCCTTATTCTCTGAAACCATATTTGTTATGAGAAAAGATCTTATATTTTCATAGGCATGTGCCAGGTATCAAAATTTTGACTCTGAGCTCCAAAATCCACCCTTCATTGCTGGGTGTGCAAAAGTGTGATGGGCCCTTTCCGTTTCTTCTTTGCAAAAGGCATGATGTGCCAGTAGAGGGTGCTGGAGAGCCATTGCAGAATTAAGAGTCTTTTCTGCTTGGCCTGGGGTGATTGTTTTTCTTCATTTTGCTCCTTCCTGCTGCAGGGCTACCTATGGTATTGTGGAGAAGCATATAGTGATTGCACGTCCCCTGAGTGAGCTTAGGACTGGCTCCAGTTCAGTGAGCACACCACTGCAGTCCTCCTAATGTAGGCACTAACAGCAGCCAATTCTCAGCACCTGACGTCTGTGTTTCCACCCATCAGAATCCAATTTCTGTATCCTGGGAGATTTTCTTTCAGCATCCATGGATCATCTCTGGCACAGGGAAAGCCATAACAGTCTTTTGCTATCTAATGGATACAACCTTCTTCACTGCAGCCTGAACTCAAACTTTAAGTTCAGGGAAGAAGGTCTATCCATCTGAGTCTCTTTTTTGCTTGCATACTTTCACTCCTATTCCTCAGAGATTCCATATGCTTTTGCAGTTACCCCTCTCTTAAGATGATAATTCATTATATTAAGCATTCCCCATTCAAATAATGGCATTTTATCTCTAGACTGATATACTCATACTTTCACATTGTTTTAACTTATTTAATAGATCACATAATCACTAAAATATTCTTGTGAAGTGGGTATCTCCATTTAGACCAATTTGGATCATTTTCCCATTAATTCAATAAATATTTACTGAGTGACGAATGTGGCCCTGATGAATAGCCATGTACTAAATGTAAAGTAGTTGAAGTAGAGGCAGAATCCAGGAATCTATGTCTAGAATACTTTCCATTGAACATATAGGGTGGTAGTAAGAAATTCAGTGGCATACCCATTGATGAAGATCTTATGAGCAATCTGAAATTTCAATATGCATACAAAATATCTACTGAAGTACAGATTCTGATACTGTGGTTTTGATAGGCTGAATTGTGATGACCCTTCCCCACCCCAAATACTTATGTTGAAGTATTAACCCTTGGTAGTCAGACTGTGACCTTGTCTAGAAAGTGGACCATTGCTGATGTAATTAGTTCAATGAAGATGAAGTCATACTGGAACAGGGTGGCCCCAAATCAAATATGAATGGTGTCCTTTTGAAAGAATACCATTTGAAGATGCATATGCACACAGGGACACTGCCAGGTGATCACAAAGGCAGAGATCAGTGTGGTATGCCTAACTTGCCAAGGAAAATCAAAGATGGTCAATGAAACACCAGAAACTGTGAGAGACAAATGGGAGCAGTTCTTTCTCATAGACAATAGAGGAAACCAACACTGTCAACACCTTCATTTCAAGTTTCCTGCCTCTTGAACTGTGAGATAAGACATTTCTGTTGTTTGAATCCCCCAACTCTTTTTAAGTCTGTCCAAAAGCAACTAATATGGAAGGGCTAAGGCATAATGATGATGATGCTGTAGGTCTTCGGATAACATTTTTAAAAAACATTTATTTATTTATGCATACAAGAACTGGGTTATAGACCGGAGGTACAGGGGGATGAGAGGATTCACCAGAGACAGAATGGGGAGTAGAACAGGAGGATCTTCTGAATACACTCCTGGGAGGAGCAGTGGGCGAGATAGGTCTGCTGGCCATGTGGGTCACTTCCTCGGCTGGGGCTTGAACTCAGACCCTACTGGTGATAGCACTGAGACTTAGCCCAGGGACCATCAGGGAGCCCCAACTTCTAAAAGTTCTTCCTTTTTGCTTTACATACAACACCCACAAGACCTCCTCTTTTCCTATTTGTAACCAACATTTTCTATTAGAATATACAGAATTGTTTAGTAAAATTGAAGACATCTGCCTTGTCATTTATCCCCACAAGCAGAGAAGTTAAATTTGTCTCCTACTAACCATACTCTCCTTTGCTTTTTATGATTTTTACCAAACATAGGCCTCCAGGCTGCAGATAATGTTTCCCAGCTTCCTCTGCAGCAGTCAGGTGTGGCCGGATGGCCACAACCAATAAAGTAGGATTTGAGTGTCTTGTGGGATTTTAGGAGCATGTCCCACAAGTTGCCTTGATGCCCTTTTTTTTTCCACATCCAAAGTCTGGAAAAGAGCAACAAGAGCAGCAGCAATGGCACCCGCGAATGAAGCTACATGGAGGGAGCAGGCATTTCAGAGATGGGAGTCTTGAACCCTGAAATGTGAATGTCTCCCTGCCCTAGATCACTCACTTAGCTTTGCACTATCACATATTTGGGGGCATCTTTTGTTATAATTTCTAACATCCTAACTAATATGTTACTCTCCAAAAATGTTTTCACTGGTGATTTACTTTCATAGGAATCTGCTCTGTATATCCAGTTCTGAGCCATGGCCTTCCAGTTCTATTCTGTTTTAGTTGAGGTTGATGGGGCTTGGCAGTGATGAAGTGTCTGTGATCATGCCCATGGCAGGACATCAGTAGCCTCATTTTTCTTCAGGGCTATAGGGAAAATTACAGACATTGAATGGGCTTTAAGGATCTGGTTTCCCATCAAACACTACAGCACCTGAACTGAGATGGACCCATGTCCTCATTTAGAGCCAGTATTATTCCATCCATGTGTGTGCACAGACTGAATACTAAAACAGGGAGATCCCTAGACAAAGACACAGTGTTGGGTGACAAAGGAGAATTTCAAATAATAAGAAAAAAGTCTCTTCTTTTTAAGAACTCGTATATTCAGAGTTGACACTTCAGCTAATCAATAACTTAAATAGAAAAGTCCATCTATCCAATAGATATTTTTTCACCATCAGTCATTTTTCATTCATTTGTTTATTTTTACAGCTTGTTCAAATCATCATCAAATGCATATATGGCATGCTGTTAATGAATATAAAATGGGTGAACAATAAGTATAGGATTTCAACTCCAAGATGCATTATTTATCATTTATTTATCCTCTCATCTGATAAGCATTTAATATAACACTATATAGGAAAGGGTATTGAACAAGGAGCTTGACCTTATTGTTGTAAAATAGTTGAAGTGATTATAGGGCATAGTTGACTCCATAAGGCTGGAGCCAATAGCACCTCAATTTGTAAGTATATACTGAGTATATATATACGAGAATATATATACTCCATATCTATATCAACTCTATGATTTTCATTGCAGTAAAACCAGACAAGGTGATGGTTGTGTAGGGAAGAAGAGACACTGACAAAGGAAAATTTATGAAGTCTTTCCGCATAAAAAACTCAAAATACTCAGCATTCTAATGACAGATACCTTGTTATTTTGATATATGAAAGACACTCCCTTCACACACACAGATACACACACAGAGATAGAACTAAGAAGAGATGCAAAATGCATCTCAAGAAGAAAAATGGAAATAAATCAGTTATTTAGTATAGAAAATGAAAATGATGGAAGTAAAGGAGAACTGTTATTTTTATTTGTTTACTTATTTATTTTTAATGAATTGGCTTTACTTGAGAAAAAGACCAATGATTTATTGAATTCTTACTACCTCTAGGCACTGTGTCAGGGGACTTTGCATATTTCAGTGTTTCCTCATTTAGTCCTCTATGACCATGCCTGGTAGGTGTTGCTAACTGATTTACAGATAAAGAAACCAAGGTTGGGAAAGGTCAAGAATGTCATGTAGAGACACACAAGCAGCAAATGGCAGAGTCAAAATGCAAAATCCTATCTATCTGTCACCAAAACTGATGTTTCTTTGTACTGTATTACACCGCTGGATACAAGACCATGTACAAACCAAAACAGCTCACAACTAAATTCACAGGAACTGAGTGAAAGAAATTAAGGGGATAAATCATCAGAAGGGATGGCTCGGGGGGAGATGAGGAGAGTAGCTGAGGGTCAGGAAGCACCCTAGGATACTGTCTCCTAATCCTAGGATACAGGCCCACAGAACCTGACCTCTGTGCTCATTCTTGGCTATAATAGGGACAGTGACAAACAAGACCCTAACATTTACAGGATACTGCAAAGAGTGAATCTAGGGATATCTAGAGTAAATCAAAATAAACAAAATAAATCCCACCTGTTACACAGGACACATTTCATTTTCCTTTCTTAACTGGTGTAGCTTTATAATAATTGTGAATACCAGGTACTGATTTGATTTTCTCTGATTTCTCAAAGAATTAGTCTACAAGTTTGACAACTCGACAACCCAAGGCTTGTCCCCCTTCTTTTCCTACTCACATTACCAGAACATAGTCCACTATGAAGGGCTCTGTGTGCAAGTTTATGAACACATACCCCCCGTGCTCAACTCAATGTTCAACACATATCTCAATATTCTCCCCCTAAAATTGGCCACATTTGGGGCAACTCTGGAGGTACACAGCATTGCTGCCTGTCTTCAACCAAGCAAGAGACCTCACAGAGCTCAGAAGCAGGCTCAGAAGCATCCAGTCAAATCAAAGGCCTCTATATCTAGAATAGGTATTGGATATGAGTGTGGATCTGCTCAAATTAGATCTCCTGACTCTATGGATTCCATATTCCATGGAGAGAAGCATAGCTAAGGGACAAAAGGGCCTCATATGGCTTAGAATAGAGCCCCTTCTTGCCTGGGGGGCAGGGGTAGAGGGGCTCACGTCTTGGGGAGTTGTATACTTCTCTGCAGAAGGAGGGTTAAATTTGGTTTGTGGGTTGGATATATTATAATTCATTATAATATCCATTATAATTGGATATATTATAATTCATTATATTATAATTATATTAATATATTGGATATAATTATATTATATTAATATATTGGATATATTATAATTCATTAATTTTCATACTATAAATTCAGACCAGCTAAGAAAATATAAAAATACATATAATTAGACCCTACCATAGAGAATCTAATTAAATTTGTTTGGAAAGGGGTGTGGGTACCAGGAATTCTAGAGTGGCCTAAGTGACTTCAATGTGCAACTAGGGTTATTCACTCCTATTGATTAGATTTAAAAAAATATGTTATTCAGCCTGGAGATAACTCATTTATCTCCATGATAAATGTGTCAACAAAATGTTTATGATTACTAAGGGATAAAGGTAAGAATGGGAGGAAGGTGATCAGGAGGAGAAGAGAAAGCCCAGTCAGAGCAAGACACCAGGCAAGGCCTTGCCCTGGAGAAGTGCCACAGTACTTCCCCAGGAGCAAACAAAGCTCCTTAGAGGTAAAAAACTGAGTAAGTGTATTTTGTTCTCAGGAATATTTTTTTCTTTCAAACTGTCCTTATACACTTGCATCTCAATGCCTGTTACCAGTTTCAAATAATTGGCTTGATAAAAATCTTGTTCCCATATATAGTCATTCTCTTTCAGTTCATGTCACATTCTTCACCTTCCTTTCTTGAAGGCCGAGTCTACAGTGAGAGGAAGTCGAAGCAAAAAAGGTATATCCATGCCAACCCACTTCCTCTCATGTGTCATGACTCACCTTTTCTGTAGCTCCCCAAAACTCTCCCCTTAAAACCTAAGCCCCAATGCAATGGTATTTGGAGGTAAGGACTTTGTGGAGGTGCTACTTGAGGTTTAAGCCCTTGTGAATTGGAGTAACAAATTTATAATAAAGGCCCCCAGAGAGATGTCTGGCCACTTTCACCATGTGAGGGCATAGCAAAAAGATGGATGAATATGAACCAGGAAGCTGACCCTGTCCAGACACTGAATCTCTGTCACCTTAATCTTGTACTTCCCAGCCTTCAGAATTTTGAGAAATACATTTCTGCTGTTCATAAGCCACATACCATATGGTGTTCAGTTATAGCAGCCCAAATGGATTAAGACTCCTTCTTGATGTCTCCCCAAGAGATGGGATAAACAGACTTACATCCATTCTCTGCTCTCCCCCCAAGGAATTGAACTCATGTCATCAGGGATAGAGCAGTTATTTATAAAGAATAAAATGTAGAAAAAAGTGTTTTTGCAGTATGAACACATAAGGCACACTGATTAAATGTTTCCCTTATAAATGGCCACAGACTCCCTAATTTATCTCTACTGATGTTATCTAAGCATACCTTTCCTAAGAGTCTACCAGCAGTTTCAGTTACAATCTTTTTTTCAACTATGTTTTTCCTGCATTTTTTTTCTTTCATAGCTGTAGTATAGTGAATTGGTAAAAATCAACCTGTATACATAAATGAAACCATAAGAAAATATTCAAGCATTACAAGTGATTTCTGAACACCACTCAAGACACATCTAAATATGGTCAGAGAAAGATACTTAACGGGACCTCCCTGGTGGTGCAAAGGGTTAAGTCGCATAATGAAGTTATTGGTAACCAGTGCAGTACAAGTTTAGTTCATCGTTGACCAGGGAGGTGGCCCAAATGGTGCAGCAGACCTCTCCTGTCTCACCCGCTACTCCCTTTTGCAGTGTATTTCAGTCTATCTGCCTGTTTTGTTCCCCACTCTGTCTCTGGTGAATCTTCTACCCCCACTTATTTATTAAATAAATCTTTTTTTTTTAAAGAAAGCTGTTATGTTTAGTTAATTTCTAGGTGAAAATCAAGACAAATAGATATTTTGCTCAATAAAACTTTGTTTAGATGTTCTTCAGACATATGTGTATATGTATACATATATGTATATACATATGCACACATACACACATACCCCTCTGGTCCACAGTCAAAGACAATTGCAAAGAAATGAATTTCACATGATCATAATTCATATGCATCCTTTCTCAAAACTGATTAGTCTCAAAATATATAATCTATCTCTTCACAGTACTTCTTCCAAATTACAAATAATGGCACACCTTTCAGTCAACCTAAAGATCATCACTCTTTACTCTGAGACTAGAAACACCTCCAGGCACCAAAGGGATACAGATCTAAATATTGTTTTCCAGAAAGACTCCAAAGATTCCATTAGTAACACATCAAGAAATAGGTTTTCTTTTTCTGCCATCTAAATATTTCCTTGAAGCATGCAACTTGACATCACAAAAGGTTATTCCATCCCATGCTCCCAAAATCATTAGGTTGCAATATGTGTTCTTTTATATGTAATGAATGCTTGTAGTTCTACCCTATGTATTCATATTATTTTATGTTTAATGAAGCCTATGCATAAAAAATTTACATGACTGCTTTCAGACTTAGTAGATTATATCTCAAGATGTAATTAAAAATCTACAGATCAAATAACATTGAATGCTTATTTCAATTATAATAATTCCTTTTTTATACTACAAGATGTTTCATATTTTCAAGTGTCTAATAAAATAAATAAATAAAAATAATAAAATAATAAAAATGCATTTAAATTTTAATTAACATGTCTAAATATCAACTTTAAAATATCAGAGATAGACTTCTGCTTCTAGGAAGACCCAATGTATATTTTCTCTACTGTTTCTGCAAAATACACCTTAAATCAATGAATTTTATCTATAAAATGTATGACAGAAAACTGAAAGTTAGAAAAAGGCAGACTGGCTAGGGACTACTGGGCAAGAAGAAATACATGGTAACTTCATTTGGTTTTCTTTTTTGGCTCATGTTTCAGACTTGAATCTGAAAGAGCTAGCAAATAAGAAACACTAATGGTGCAGACAAAAAATTTCAAAAAAAATTATAGCAAAAATGTGCTTTCTCTAGACAAAAGATCAAAAACTAAGAAGACAGGTAATACAGAAAAATTTAAACAAATACCACTTTACTCTTGGTAAACTGATATATAATTATATACAATTTATGTTATATATCTAACAATGTGGTTACATATACAACCTGTGGTTCTACCCTTACCTAAACTAAAAAGGAAAGGGGAGCTGAGACTTACCCTCATGAGTGTAATGAATACCTCAACACCCATATTAGAGTAGTGTCAGAGAAGGCCAAATGGGAAACCAGGTTTTGATCCACACCATAATGAGACCTCACACACTCCCAGTGGTCTTAGTGGGGAGTTTGAACTATCACTTTACTGGCAATAATGAGGTTCTCTTCCTCTTAGCTGCGGCAATATCAGGAGAGGCCTATCTTCATTAAAGTGTTAGAACAGACCACATGGGGAGCCAGAATTCCCAAGCCTGCCCAACAGCTATAAGGAGTCTTTTCCACTCAGAGGCTGAGCAGTAAATCTGTACTTCTACTTTGATCTGGCAATAATAATTGAAACACCCACTCCCTCTCCTGGAGTGGTGTGAGAAAATGCAGTTAAAACAGAAAGTTTCAACAAGATACAGGGTCTCCTAGCACAAAAACAACAAGAAGTCCAGTTTCAATAGAAACTTATACTAAGAGCAAGGAAAGCTCATGAATTGAATGAAAAACAAACAAACAAACAATAGATGTGCCAATCAGGTGTGAGCAAACATACTTGAAACAAATGGAAAGGGAAGGGGAAAATGGAAAGGGAAGGGGAATAATTACGAAAAAAAAAAAAAAAAAAGTTCCAGCAAAGAGATAGAACATATGAAGTAGAGCCAAATGCAAATTTTAAAACTGAAAGAAACATATAAACAAAGATGTAACTCTCAGTGGATGGTCTCAAGAGCAGACAGAAGAGGGTAGAGGATAGAAGAGATAATTTGGAGAATGGAAGATAGAGGAAAACAAAGGAATTAGTCAATTTGAACAACAAGGAAAATGAATGGAGACATGGGAATTTGCGGGGTTATATAAGTAAATACAAATAATCTAACATTCATTTCATCAGAGTTTCTGAATGAGAGAAGAGAGTAAGATAAAAGTACTCAGGAGTAATTAATAGCTGATAACTGCCAAAATTCACCAGAGATATGAACTTACAGGTTGAAGAAGATGAAAAATGCCAAAAATGATACAAAAAAAAATCTGTGCTAATATGTATCATTATTTCACTTTCAAAAACTAAGGAAAAATTTTAAAAAAATATTAAAAGCAGCCAGAGGAAACCTAGTTAACAGTAGGGAAACATGTATTCAAACAACAGCAAAATTCCTATCTGAAAGCCTGGATGGCAGAAAGAGCGCCATAGTATGTTTCAAGTGGTAAAGAAAGAACTGTCAACTAGAGTCCTATACACAGTGAAAATATACTTTAAAAAGAGGAAAGCAAGACAAGTTTAGTTGAAAGTAAAATAAGAGTTTGTCATTAGTAGATCTACCCTAAAGAACCTATTATGTTAAAGTAAAAGTGAGACTAAAGATCTCATACATCGTGAAGGAAGAAAAAATATGGTACCTAACAATGTGGGTAACTATGGGTAAAAGGTTTTCCTTTCCCTCTTAAGTATTTGAAATTGCCTTTGATAGTTGAAACAAAAAGTATAACATTGTCTTAAATGGTTCTAAATGGATGTATAGGTAATACTGAAGGTAATTGTATTATAAGTGTGTATATTTAGGAGACATAAAAGAACAATTTGAGGAATTCATTTTAACTGATAAAATTACAATAGTAGTAGGTGTTATATAATAATGCATGTTAAAATAATATAATGCTCAAATCTATTTCTAAAATGGTATACAAGGAGAAAAGCCACAAATAAATTAAAGTAAAATTCTAAAAAATGTTTAACACATAGGAAAGCAGTAGAGAAGAAATCAAACAAAACACATAAAACAAGCAGGAATAAGGCAGGCAAATTCTAATATATCAGTAATTACATTAAATGTAAATGATCTAAATATATCATTTAGCAGACTAAAACATCACTCAATTGTATGCTATCTGTAGAAATCCATTTCAAATGTAACAATATATGCTGTTTTAAAGTAACAGGATGAAACATATTTATGGTGTAACTACTAATCAAAGAAAAGTAGAAAGTAGACTTTAGAGAAAGGAACATTACCAAAGATAAAGAGAGGAAAACACTATGTAAAAAGATTAATCCACCAAAGGATATAATAAACATAAATGTATATGCATTTTAAAATGAAGTTGAAAAATATAGCCAAAACCTAAAAAGTGAAAGAACACAACAAACCCATAATTACTGCTGAACGTTTCAACACTCTTTTCTCAATAAATGTCAGAAAATAAACAAGAATATCCAAGAACTAAACAATGCCAGCAATTAACAGCATGATATCAACATTTCTAGAATACTATTCAGAAAAAGCCGAATACACATTTCTTTTCAGTGAGCACAGACCAAATACCAAGATATCTGAGTTAGGAAACAAACTTTAACAAATATAAAAGAATTGTAATCACACAAAGTATGTTCTGTGACCACAACAGAATGAAACTAAAAATCAATAACAAGAGCAATAAAAGGGAAATCTCCAAACACTTGGAAATTCAACAACATACTTCTTAATCTAATAGATCAAGGAGAAAACCTTAAGGGGAATCTCTTTTCTCAGATGGTGATAGAGATGGATAATTCTACCAAACTGCTAAAGAAGAACACTTAAAGAAGAATTAAAACCAATTCTATACAATTTTGTCCAGAAAACAGAGAAGGGAACACTTTACAAGTCATTTTATGAAGATAGTTATACTCTGATGCAAAAATCAGACAAAGCAGTAAAAGAAAATTAAAAACAAAGATCTTTCCACAATTATATGCAAAAATCCTCAATGCAATATTAGCAAATTAATTTCAACAGCATATTAAAAATTATAAGCTAATAAATGGAGTTTATTTGTGGTTTAATCTTTAGAAATCAATGTAATTCATCATAATAACAAATTAAAGAAGAAAAATTGTATTATAACAACCGATGCAGAAAAAGCAATTGACATTATTCAACACTCATTCAAGATAAAAATCTCAGAAAAATAGGAATAGAGGGAACTTCCTCAACCTACCAAAAAACAAACAATCAAAAACTCTAGCAACTCTATAATGAACATGTTTTTTTTTTTTTAAAGATTTATTTATTTATGCATACAAGCACTGGGGTACAGGCCAGAGGTGTGGGGGGGGGGGTGAGAGGATTCACC
Organism: Galemys pyrenaicus; assembly: GCA_019455555.1. Taxonomy (NCBI): domain Eukaryota; kingdom Metazoa; phylum Chordata; class Mammalia; order Eulipotyphla; family Talpidae; genus Galemys; species Galemys pyrenaicus. The sequence goes on from JAGFMF010011763.1 coordinate 639,962, forward strand.
ACAGAGAGC